>VOQJ01037367.1:8081-37675 GCA_015052665.1 Apistogramma diplotaenia | reverse complement strand
TACAAAACTGAACACACCTGCTCCCTGTGCACACCTGAGACCTGGTAACACTAACGAGTCACGTGACATTTTGGAGGGAAAATGACATCAGTGCTCAATCTGGACATTCACGGGTCTCTTCGGGGTGTACTCACTGGTTTAGACATTAATGGCTGTATATTGAGTTATTTTGAGGGAAGAATAAATTTACACTGTTATATAAGCTGCACACAGACGACTTTTCATTGTGTCAAAGTGTCATTTTGTCAGTGTTGTCCCATGAAAAGATAAACTTAAATATCTGCAGAAATGTGAGGGGTGTACTCACTTTTGTGATAAGATAGATAGACAGACAGACAGACAGACAGACAGACGTGTGCTTTATGCTTTATCCTTAATCCTCTGTGTTCTCGGTACAAGAATGCTTAGTTGTGAGAAGAAATATACATTCACTGACCACTTCATTAGGTACACCTGTTCAACTATTCACTGACACAGATATTTAATCAGCCAATCACACGGCAGCAACTCAATGCACGTAGATATGTCTGGAGGACCTGCTGAAGTTCAGATCGAGCATCCGAATGAGGAAGAAAGGTGTTGCTACTCTGGACGTGACACGGTTGTTGATGCTAGATGGGCTGGGCTGAGTATTTCAGAAACTGCTGATCTACTGGGATTTTCTGCACACCACCACCTCTTGGGTTTGCGGAGAATAATTTGAAAAAGAGAAAACAAATAGTGACTGGCAGTTCTATGGGGGCGAAAATGCCCTCTTGATGCCAGAGGTCAGAGGAGAATGGCCACACGGGAAGGCAAAAACTTTGAATGATCTGATGTGTCTCAATTCCTGCTGTCACATTTGGACGGTAGGGTCAGAATGAAAGCCTGGATCCATCCTGTATCAACAGCTCTGGCTCATAGGGGAAGGGAGAGGGTGTAATGGTGTGGTGGATATTTTCATCTCCCACTGTGGGGCCCTTAGTTAATTTTGCAGCTATAACAGAGTAAACTCTTCTCTTTCCACAAGGTTTGGAAGCGTGATTATTTTGACCATGAGAAGGCCTCACTCACAGCCTCCACTCTAATTCACCCCAAAGGTGTTCTGTTAGGTTGAGGTCAGGACTCTGTGCAGACCAGTCAAGTTCTTCCACACCAGACTTGCTCATCCATGTCTTTATGGACCTTTGTACACTGGTGTGCAGTCATACTGGAAAGGGAAGGGTTCCCACTCAGCTGGGAAAATGTCTTGGTATGCTGTAGCATTAAGAGTTTCTTTTACTGGAACTAAGGAGCCAAGCCCAACTCCTGAAAAACACCCCACGCCACGAGTCCCCTCCACCAAACTTTACACAGACAAGCTCCTGGCAACCACCAAAGCCAGACTCCTCCATGGGATTGCCAGACAGAGAAGTGTGATTCAGTCCAATGGCATACTTGACACCACTGTATCTGATGCTTTGCATTGCCCTTAGTGATGTAAGGCTTGGATGCAGCTGCTTGGCCATGAAAACCCATTCCATGAAGTTCTGTTCTTGAGCTAATCTGAAAGCCACATGAAGTTCGGAGGTCTGTATGCAAAAAGTTGGCAACCTCTGCACACTATACACCTCAGCATCCACTGTGTAAAGTCCTCTGTGATTTTACATGATCTTCCACTTTGTGTCTGAGTTGCTATTCTTCCAAACAGCTTCCACTTTTTTTTTTTATAACACCACAAACAGCTGACTGTTGAATATTTAGTGGTAAGCAAATTTCACACCAGGACTTGGTGGCATCCTGTCAGGGTACGATGTAGGAATTCACTGAGCTCCTGAGAGCGACCCATTCTTTCGCAAATGTTTGTAGAAGCAGGCTGCATGCCTAGGTGCTTGGTTTTATACAACTGTGACCATGGAAATGATTGGAACACCTGAACTCAATGATTTGGATGGGTGGGTGAATCTCATTGGCAATATAGCTTATAGAAGACTGCAACAGAAGGGAGATCAAAGGGGACACGCGGACTGTATGTCTTTGAAGTGGATGCTTGAGCACATGCATTACAAATAAAACATAAACCACGATAACAACAAAAAGTTACCTCTATATGAATTTTATATGGAAAAGCATCAAAAGATTTCTCTTTCGCTGTTACAGTCAGGCCTGTGATGTGGGCTTGTGACCTGTCCAGGCTGTACCCCGTCTTTCACCTTTTCTTATCTGGAATAGTCTCATGTTCCTCTGTGATCAGATAAGGAAACCGGGTGAGTGGAAGAAAATGGATGGATGGATGTTACAGCTATCTGTGAGGCTGTGGTTTTAGATATCTTCAGTGCTTTCTGTTTGTTTTATGCCAAAATAATGCTTCTTTTATAGCTTTTAAAGGTATCTGTTTCAATATCTTTCTTAAGACTGCATACTTTTTTGGGGATGTATAAATCTATCCTGTTTTCATATAAAGTCCACGAGGAACTTTTTATGTCTTAGCGGACCCTTTTCTAAATGTCATGGATGACTGGTAGAGTCTCAGGTAACCCAGCACTCACGTGATCAGTAGTGGGACAGTGTGAGTGAACCCTTAGGACCACCGCCAAAGTGGACAGCCCCCACTAGGGGTTAATTACCTCGGACTCTCTACCAGTTGTTTTGGAACTGAAGAAGACTCTTGGATGAGAGATAAAACGTCTTCACAAACATTTATCAAGCTCTCACGACTACCATGGCCTTGATGATTTGTTGTGTGTGTCAGTTTAATTGCCGCAGTGTTCCTGTTGTATCATGTTCAGTCTACGTTTCTTGTTTCTGTGCTTAGTAACTGTCCTTTGAGTTGTTTCTTTTTTTTAACTTCAGCACTCAGTTGTCTTTTGTGTCTTGTTTGATTTTTGCTTCCCCCTAGTGATTGTCTTGATTGTATACAGCTCTTACCACAGCTGTTTTCACGTCCCCTTGGTGTACAGTAAAAAACAGTCTTCTCCTTCCCCAAGTCTTTGCCATAGTGTCTGTTCTCCTGTACTTGGATTTTGAGTTCTGTGCTTTTTTCACTTTGTACTTAGTTTTGGCTTTTGTTCTGGACTTGCCTTACAGCCTAATGAAGCACCCTTTTTTAGTGCTTAACTCCTGCATTTGGGTCCTTCACTTCACAAGAGACAGAAAGGTTTTTTTTCTTCATTTGTGCAACCACTAGCTTTTATTTCTTCAACCTTGAAGTGTTCCAACCACACAAATGCTCTGTGCTTTAGCTCTTAAATACTTAGGCTGCATTGAAGCTCAGCGCTGAGTAATGCTTTTCAAACCATTAAACATTAATTGTAAGTCGTGTATTAGCAGGACTACAGAACCCAAAATGTATTAATTAAATGATGAAGAACAATTTTTTTCTGCATTACTACAACAAATGCACACGGTACTGATGCTTTATTAAGGCTTTATACATCATGTTTTAGTTATCACTTTTTTATTTGTATCCTAAGTCATTTAGTCACTTTTATAATGCTACAGCAATATATCATACAGCATATCACAGCAATTGTATTTGTTTGATTTTTGTGTCTTTTATTTTTGTGATAAATACAAACTCGAACTTTGTTTCTATGTTGTTTGTTTGTTTTTACAACATATGCAAACTCATAGTGTTCATACCATATTGTTTCTAGATAAATATGTTGCCTACAAAGGCTCTGACCTATTATTGTGTTCATGAGACAGATAACTTCTAAATCCTCAAGAAGACTGACACAGTGTGGTGAAAAGTGGGACATACTTTCCAGGTGTAAGTGACATTTTATAATTATTGTTATTACTACGGTTTTCATTCATCGGATAATAGTACACTATCAACTAAATATAAATAACAAATATTTAATTAATGTAATTACTTGTTTCATGATTTAATTTTGTTTGTTTGTGTCAGCCTGTTGTTGCTGTTTTAACCAGGCCTTAAACTGTTCCATTTGCGCCGTCGGTAAACGGCTCCGTTGCGGTGAAACCATTGCTCTTCTGGAGTTATGACGGATGCTGCAGATGACCTGCTGCTCTACTGTAAAATGCATACAAGGCAAGCCCGTGCAGGGCTGTCCAAGAAACCCCATCGACGAGACAAAACTCGAGGCGTGAACGTGGCAGCCATTTTACATCATCAAGAGTGAATGACTGAAGCCGGACCAGTGCCGGGAGTTTTACACTTTTCTCTCTTTTTTCAGTATCACATTTATCTTCCTAAATAATCAGCACCATACACGTTGGTGTGCCAGCGGCAGGTAGGGCGAATGCTTGTAATTGATAACGTCATTACTGCTTAATTGACTGCTAAAAAAGTGTGAATCGTACGGTGCTCTTTCAAACAATGTGGAAACTGGTGGTGGTTGGGAACGAGTTCTCCAGACCGGCTTTTTGAAAATGGACTCTTCCTATGTGGCGGCACGTTGACAGACCTCGCATTTAGCAGGCTAAACCTCTAGCTTTCAAGGCCCCGTCTAATCTAATTGTATTTTAAATGTCTTGCTTTGCTAATTGGCTAAGTCCCTATCGACAAATGACGTTGTAACAATGGCCTCACTGAAATTCCGTTCGAATTAGCATGCTAGCTTAGGCTAACCCATTTTGACAGATCACGAAAATGACATGCTCATTGTCATTGTATGCTAACAGCAGTTAGCTGGCAAAGGCCGGTTATACTAGAAAGAAGTGGCGATCATTCCTTACGACTGAGCTAATATATATGCATACGTTCTACTTAAAGAATAACTGTAGCTGCATTCCTAGTAAATGCATATAAGCGCCTCATGTTATTGTCCCGAGTAACGCCAATTAGCTTGATTGCTGAAACATTAGCTCTGCAAACTAGCCCGCTAGCTAGTTAGCTTCAACGTGTGCGAGTCGGTCCCTCCCCGCTAAACCTAACATTATGGTATAAGTTTGAGGTGAGACGGGGGAGGGATTATTAGTTTCTACAAATTCAATAACGTAAAGAGGTTAACAATTTAAGACTACTTTGTTAACGGGGTTGCACATGCATTTCACTTAGTAGCTAGTTTTTTTTAAACCACACAGAAAGCACGTGCTTACCGATATGAGATTGATTAGCAGTCAGTATAGCATATCGACTAGACAATATGAGCTTCTGTTAACGTTAGGCCAAAACACAAGATTGCTGTCCACGTTTCGCTGAGTCTGCCGTTGCCGGATAGAGCTTGTGATCGGTAAGCAGGTTGATTGCTGCCGTTAGTACTCCAGAATCTAACCATACAAAGGAAATGGGAGGCAGTGTTTGGGTTGGTCATTAACTCAAGTGCTTATTTTAGTGTAACAGTACCTGCTACACAAGTATAAACAAAATGCTATAGGGTGCATAGTTGCTCATTGGTCAGTCACCGGAAACCGGGGCTCACTCTCTGATGGAACACGTGTATCAGCTATCTATCCCGTGCTGAAGTCAGCAGTGAGAAGGTAAGCTAACATGTAATTTAGAGACCGTAGCAGACAGAGCTTCCACACCAGCAGCGACCAAGCAGGCTGAGATTCGGGCGTTAGCGCGTAAACTTGGCTCAGTTTGCTCAACTTTTTTAGCCCAGGACAAACCATAATGAAAATACTGCCACATGGCCACAAACCTCTAGGTTCTACTCTTTTTTTTTCTTTTCTTTTTTACAGTATGCAGCTGAGCTCAGTTCTGCTGAGAATTTCTGTGCATTGCATTGCACACATTGCCTATATCAGGCCTTGGAACTTATAGTTCATGTGAGCTGAGTGCTAAGTCAAGATAGTGAAAAGTCTCCAGACTGTGAAGGACAACACACCAATGATGACTCGTTAAGCACCTGTCAGCATCTACTTTTTTTTTCTCCTTTTTAAATTTTTTTTTTAATAATTGGGGTTTATTAAAGGAAAGTCACCCTTTGGCAAAGATTGTTTTGTGTTTAAAATGATTTGCCTTACAAGTCTGAGACTTCACACTCTCTTGAACAGATCCCAGTTGTTGCCCTTGACCCAGGATTAATTTGGCTCATTGCATTTACACAGATTTCTGGAGACATGGCCACAGAACATATTAATGGAAATGGTCCAGAAGAACCAATGGACACCTCTGCAGTTACCCATTCTGAGCACTTCCAGACTTTATTAGAAGCTGGTTTACCACAGAAAGTTGCTGAAAAACTAGATGAAATTTACCTAGCAGGTAAGGCACTATGAATACTCTTGCATATTCAGTATGCAAATTTTTGTTTAGCAATTTCTTGCATGTATTGTCATTTTAACACATTTTTCAATGGGGGAATTGGGATCCTGAAGCAACTTTTTGTGGTTTCCTACCAAAATGGGTACTGCAGTGCTACAGAATATTAAATTACACATTACCAGAGAGAAAATGTGTAAATGATTGCAGCATTTGCATTCCCAACATGGTTGCATGATCACTGGTGTCAGGGCGAATGAATTCTCTCTCTCTCTCTCTCTCTCTGGGAGTCTTTTGATGAGCCTATTCAGTATCGCCATTAATTTCTGAGACGTTTTTCTGCATCCCATAAAATTATAGCAGAGCAGTGACTAAGTCAGACACCAACTACAGCTTAAATAACTGTTGATTTTGTCAAGAGTTGTAGTAGAAGTAAAAATGGGCATGAGCTCTAGTGACACATTTTTTGGGGGGTGGGGGTCATTTTAGGACTTGTTTGGCTGGCCATATCTAGAAAAAGTACTGGTCTGGCCTTTTCAGCCAGATGGGACTGAGGCAGAAACAATGGCAGCAGCTGTCTGGTGTATGGCTGCCTGGGACAGGTGACAGCCTCTCCATAAAGGAGCATGTAGACTGGCTCATTAGAAACTCCCATCCACAGTATACAGGGGCTCGGGCATATCGAGTTGCACTGTCGCATCTGTTGTGATTAGTTCTGCAAAAACTTGCTGGTTGGGGAGTCAAGTACAGACTGCTGAACACAGCTCTAGTAGATTATGCTCGTCCCCACTCCTCACTCTTCTAATTGTAGTAGTTATTAATTCATTACATTGGATGAACAAAATAATCCCCATTTATATGCTTCACTTGGTTACTTTAACTATAAATGTCATTTTTTTCCTTCCTGTTAGTGGCTCACAATTTCTGTGTGTTGTCCAACCTCCAGGTTTGGTGTCACACAGTGATTTAGATGATCGAGCAATTGAGGCGCTGAAAGAATTTAACGAGGAAGGTGCTCTCCAAGTCCTTTTGCAATTCAAGGACAGCGACCTCTCACATGTTCAGGTATTCATGTGGTACTGCTGGTTTTATTTAATTTTGAATGCCTTTAGTACAAAGTCAAGATCGCAGTGTAGTGCGATTAAGCAACAGTATTAGTTGAATTGTGAAACTACACAGTAGTTCTTAGTTGACATTGATCTGCTCTAGAAGATGTCCTTCCTGTTCCTTCTGCCCGCTCATGTATAGTCAAGGACATTTTTAAAAATCCTATTTAAATTGGCTTTCTTTCAGAACAAAAGTGCCTTTCTTTGTGGCGTGATGAAGACGTACCGACAGAGAGAGAAACAAGGGACCAAAGTGTCAGACACCAACAAAGGACCAGATGAAGCCAAAATCAAAGTGAGAACTGATGGTTCATTTAAAAATTTGCAATGAAGCTGATTTCATGCTTCAGCTGTCTTTTGTGAGTAATGAATGTTTATCGAGTGCAGAAATGCATGCATTTGTTATTTCTAAGATGTTGGAATACAAGCTGCGTTTGTGATAACTGAGCCAAATTAAAAGTATTTTCTTTTTACTTGTTAGGCTTTGCTAGAGAGGACTGGCTATACACTTGATGTGACGACAGGACAGAGGAAGTATGGTGGTCCCCCACCAGAGTCTGCCCACTCAGGGGCACAACCCACCATCGGTACAGAGGTATGGAAATTTAACTGGTCCTTTTTTAATAGTGTTCAATCAGTAATTTAAAACGATCCACTTTATTTATTTGTCAGACTGGTTGGATCAAGTGCAGTCATGTTTTATATGGTGTCCAAATGATGAGACTCTGTTGTCTGCTGTAGTAACCACGGTTACATTGATAGTTTACCGCTAAGAGCTGACTGGATACCATTTACCATAATGCTAATTACCTGTATTTGTACCTCACATTTTAAATTAAAACTTTGATCTCATCCGCCGTGTCTCCTTTCCCATCAACCTGCCAGATTTTTGTAGGAAAAATCCCCAGAGATCTTTTTGAGGATGAGTTGGTTCCACTTTTTGAGAAAGCTGGCCCCATATGGGACTTGCGCCTGATGATGGATCCCCTCAGTGGCCTGAACAGAGGCTATGCCTTTGTCACTTTCTGCACTAAAGAAGCTGCACAGCAGGCTGTCAAATTGGTAGGTCTACTATACTCTAATTATGACCAGAAAGTGAGTGGGGCTGTGGCTTTGTTTTAACAAAATAGCCTTTTCAGTTAGAGAACAAAAGTGTCTTATGTAGCATATAAGTGCATGTGGAACATGTTTACCAATGGTGAATAAACACCTCAAAGCACCAATTATGTAGCCCTGAGTTCTTGTTTTGTGTCTCATACTGTCCTGCATCCTTCTGCAGTGCAACAACAATGAAATTCGACCGGGCAAACACATTGGTGTGTGCATCTCTGTGGCCAATAATAGACTGTTTGTTGGCTCCATCCCCAAGAGTAAAACGAAAGAGCAGATTGTTGAAGAATTTGCAAAAGTAACAGGTGAGTCGAACCATTTTTTTCCCCCATCTGCATACATTTCCATTCTGCATCTGTCTTGGAATCGGGGTTCTCTGGGATTGTAGTTTTGATCAGATTCACTGCACGTTTACAGGTGAAGATTGTCCAGTAAGCATTTTTAAAATGATGATCACATTACTATACTTGAGTGACTGACATTACTCTGAAGGTTTACAGCTAAGATCAGAGTGGCCACAAACAATAGAAAAAATCGTTTTTAAATTTAAAGTTTTCTTAAACAATTTTTATTACTGCATTTGTGGCTGTTTTCCATAGGAAATCCAGCTTAACTGCCTCCTCTCCTAAGCTCTCCCCTGTTCTTATCTCTACAGAGGGTCTAAATGATGTCATATTATACCACCAGCCAGATGACAAGAAAAAGAATCGGGGCTTTTGCTTCCTTGAGTATGAAGACCACAAGACAGCAGCTCAGGCCCGCCGCCGACTAATGAGTGGCAAAGTCAAAGTCTGGGGCAATTTGGTTACAGTGGAGTGGGCCGATCCCATTGAGGACCCAGATCCAGAAGTCATGGCCAAGGTAAATCACAGGGCCAGAAGTCATCAGTAGTGAAATGTTTTGTGTCCGCGCACAGAATTTCTTCTGATGTCTGCATTTGTTTGGAGTTGCTCCCATTTCTGCAAGAAAAAAAAGCCCAAAATATGTTTCTTTTCCTAGGTCAAGGTGCTGTTCGTGAGAAACTTGGCGAGCACTGTTACAGAAGAGATACTTGAAAAGACCTTTAGCCAGTATGGCAAGCTGGAGCGAGTGAAGAAATTGAAAGACTATGCCTTTATCCACTTTGAGGAAAGAGAGAGTGCTGTGAAGGTATGAAGGAAACCGCTCGGATAACCTTTAATATCTTGAGATTTTGTGTTTGAAAGGTGTTTCAGTGTTTTCTTGATTGAATGTCACAGGCTTTGACTGATCTTAATGGCAAAGACCTTGAAGGAGAGCATATTGAAATTGTCTTTGCCAAGCCCCCTGACCAGAAGAGGAAAGAACGCAAAGCCCAGAGACAAGCCGCTAAAACACAAATGTAAGAGCCCTGCATTTCAAACTAGGCTTGTACTGTGTGTAATTAATCCATTGACCTTTTAAGACAACTGTAGAATTTAAAATGTTATATAGCAGGATAGCTTCCTGATGGGAACTCTGTATCCTCCCTCAGGTATGATGAATACTATTATTACGGGCCTCCTCACATGCCGCCACCAACAAGAGGCAGAGGACGAGGCGGTCGGGGAGGTTATTCTTATCCTCCTGATTATTATGGCTATGAAGACTATTACGATTACTATGGATATAATTACCACAACTACCGGGGCGGCTACGATGACCCGTACTATGGCTACGAGGACTTCCAGGTGTCTGGGAGAGGAAGAGGAGCACGGGGAGGAGTCCGTGGCAATGCCAATCAGACCAGGGGCCGTGGTGCTGTCACACCGAGGGGACGAGTTGGCTTCTCCCAACGAGGAGGCCTCGGAACAATCAGAAGTAAATAACTGTTTCTTTATTTTATGAGTGGAAACCTTTTGACTTGAGCAGCTATATGTGAGGAAAGCTGAGGGTGATTTATCTGTAGATGATTTTGGCATTGTGAAGAACCTGGTTTTGTGTCACAACTAATCTGACAGGTGTCGTATTTCAGAGCAGTCCGTTTGTTTACCAGTAGACGGGTTCATTCACAATATACTATATTTCTAAGGCCAGCTGAGGCCCACACAAATGGCATGGTGTCAATCTAAAGGTCTGATTTATGGCAACATTGGTTTCCTGTACTAATTTTATCTTTCTTCTCATTGGTTCAGCAGGGAAAAGGGGCCGAGGGCGGTCCTGACCTGTCACAGTGGATACTGACTTGATATGTGGGGTTACACCGTAAGCTGCAATGGATGTCGAAACAACAAGCATGAGAAAAAGGTCCAATGATATTCCAGCCTTACAGAAGAAGCATCTCCCTTCCTCTATATTTTAACTCACTTTAGCCCTTTTCAGACATGGGATAATGCATAACCATAATCTTGGTGGTGACATTCTGTCAATCAGACATGGGTCACTGTTCCTCGTGGCATCATTCAGACACGCTGTGAAAGAAGAAAGCCTCGGTACATGCATAATAATGCATGCAAAAGAGTTGTTGCTTTATGGCAACAAGTTTTGTCAGCATCAACTCAAAATGTAACCACACTTTTGAGCGTTTGCTCTGCTTCTCTGTGCTGTTGAGCTCTGGACCCTGCCTCTTCCGCTTGGGCTCTGAGATGCATCTCTTCTGGATTTGAAATGATGAAAATGCATCATGCAGAAATGTCTTAATCTTAATTCAGATTGGAAAACGGAAGAGATAAAATGCCATAATGCAATGATTTGCTGTTGAAATCTTCGAGTGGGCCGAGCAGTGCAGAGACAGTAGATGTGAACGGTCAAAATCTTGGGTTTGCCCCTCCGTTAATGTTGCTGCACACACTTGAGCTTTGTTTTCTTCCTAGGTCTAACCTAGTACACTTAGCAATGTAACTTTTATGGAAAACTGACCTGGGTGCTTGTTCAAACATGGAAGCCACCACATTCAGATTATTGGAGAGTAGCGCATGTCCGAAAAGGGCTTTACTTTTGTGTTTTGAAACTGCCACCTTATAAAATGACTGGAGGAGTCTGAATACTTGCCACAGCCTCTTTGCTAAGTCCCTGTACCTAGACCTGATTTACAGGGACCTATGAATTGCCCTAACAATCGACCCCTTCCCTGTCCCTGTACATGCCATTTTTTTTTAATTAATGACGAAATTGCACTTTTTAAGTTCTTAGGTTTGAAGTGGCTCAAAGGAGCTTGATGCTATTGTATATTTTTGTGCTAATCGCAATTTTTATTGTCGGAATATCCATGTTAATCTTAATTGTTTGATCTGGATGTTTGAAAGAGAACATTTTGCAGGGTTTTAGGGTGTACCCACCTGGCATGGATAAGTCAGGCATTCCAGGAAAGTGGTTCTTTTCAGAACTTGTCTTTTAAAGGGTTGGTTGACTACCTCAGTACAGAGGACTAAACTACCCGGCCTGTACTGTAAATAGGGAAACTATATTGATGAAAGCAGGGCTTGTTTTCCTACAAAATATGCACAAGAGCTGCAGCGCAAAAATGATGTACTTAATGTAATATAGTCCTTTTAGCTGCAGCTCTGCAGACTGCAAACAGTCACACCGGGCATGCAAAACAATCTCATATGATGAGTCTAAACGAGCCCTGCTTTTATCCTATTTTGAACTGAATTAGCCGCCTTGCTTCTTCAGAGTATGTAGTTACTGGTTGTATAGTTTTTCGGAAAATGTTACTTTTGTAAAGGCTTCAACATCACAGGCATCCAACTGCCTTTGATTTAAAAAAAAATAAAAATTTAAAAAAACAAACAAAAGTAAAGCCCTGCAGTGTCCCTTTTGTACCACTGTATTCTTCCAGTGGGTTTGTTTTTATACCAATACATCACATTTTCAGACAGCATCAGAATAATGTAAAAGAGGCTAATCCAATCCTTCATCTTCATCATGTTAGTCTTGAATGATCCCTCACTATTACAGCAACTATGTAGAAGATCTTTGAGGTTAATCTTAATGGATGCCATGTTGCCCAGCCAGTGAGCATGTGTGCCTAACATTAGCTGCTATGGTTTGGTGAGGGATCATGGTCTCAGTGGTAGAAGGGATACTGCAGTGAACGATTTCTACTTCCAGGTATAGCATAAAGGAAACTGCTCTTCAATCCCAGTTTTCTATACAGTTAACTCCCTCAGTAAAATCATAACAACCACCTTTTGGAAAAAAAAAAAGTTAGCAGTTTTAAACTATTGTTGGTGGCCAACAACGTTTTTTGCATTCCTGCAAATAAATTGTTTTATACTGTAAAATGGAGGTGAGTGTAACTTATTTTTGTAATAAAGTTTTTGATTTTTATCTGTGTCTTACTCTTTTGATTAAAAAAAAATGCCTTCATGAGGTGCAAGGATATCAGGAGATACAGTTAACAGTGGCTGCTTGATACGATTTACATAAAGGTTCATTTTAAAGTGCTAGATTTTGAATATTTTTCAAAGTGGATGAACAAGCACGTGAATGATAGACTGGAAGTTGACGTCTGTGTGTATCTGCATATGTATAAGATGCAGGCACGCATGCACAATATTCGTGCCCTGACACAAGTTACTATAACAAATACTACTTATTGCAAACTGTATTGTGTTTATTTTACTACTAACACGTTCAACTGCAGCCGGAGTTTTAGACTGTTGAGGTCAACGTGAGTGATGGAGCTGCTAGAATGGTTGCCAGGTTGACCCAGTTTATGTCCACGTCAGCCAGTCAAAAGCCGTAAAAACGCAGTTCCCTGTGATTCTCCGCGCTTTTCCCTTCTAAATGTCCTTGAAAGCGGTTTACCACACAGAAATGAATGGTACTTCGCCTCGAGTCCGGTAAACGTGAAATTAATGCAAATAATGGCCGCTCCACTCCGGGATTCGTCTTGATCCGGGCACCTTGGTGTGTGTGTGTGTGTGTGTTTCGCTCTTTATTTCAGGGGATATGTGGCTCGCAGGCTCGTTATCCTGCAGCTAAACTACAGGAGCCAGTAGCAGCTACTGCTGCTGGGAGCGCAGCGGAGGTGACATCACGCGTCTCCAGCGCTGCTCCTCAATGGAAAGCTGTGCCCGTGAGAGGACCGCGGCCATTACCCAAAAACAGCAGCCTATCAGAGTTTCAGGACGGTCCACGCGCAAATGATGCTGTGAAATTACCGCTAATCCTGCTGTCGCTAACAGCTGTGCGCGGCTCTTTGCCCGTCCTGCGCTGGTATCTCCAAACAGGCAACCTGCTTGTATTTTTTTCTGCAAAATCATTATGGTGTCGCGCCTGAACTACAGTGAAAAATGGCCCATAACGTCCGCCGTACACTTACAGTAAGTGCTTGCGTCGGTAGGTTAAATCACAGCAACCTGCTGTGTATGTGCAGCGAAACAGCTTCATGAAAAATACCATGGCTTTGAGTTAGCAGCTCTGTGTCGCTGCTTTTTACAGTGATATGCAATAGGCTGGATGATCACAAGCGAAGATGGGATACATCCGTGCTTATCTGCATAAAATAAGACGCAGGATGAAGCTGGACCGGCTCAGAGAGCTTGGCCGACAGTATCCAGTCTTCTGCTTTCTGCTGCTGGTCCTGCTTCTGTCCACTGTGCTGTTGAACAGGTGAATAGTTCACTGTCACTCGATTAGTGCCGCTTCACAGGCAAGCCTGCAGCCCAATAAATTTACTTCATAGTTCTTATTAATTTAGACCATGTGTTTTCCTTTCTTACAGATATATTCACATTATAATGGTGTTTTGGTCCTTCCTGGCTGGAGTTGTTACTTTCTACTGTTCACTGGGGCCCGAGTCTCTGCTGCCTAACATCTTAGTATCCATTAAACCAAAAGCCACGGTTAGTCAGACAGTAACTGAACAAATCTGGAGGACATAGTCTCCAAAATGTGCAATATGTGCCATTTGTTTGGAAGCTTGTTGTTGCTGGCATAAGCATGGGATCCCTAAGCAGTCTGGCCACAATATTTAGACTCAAAAGCTGCAGCAGTGGTTAATCTGTGCTGTTGACTTTCTCTTGTAGACATACCAGCAGGAGCTGTTTCCACTGGGCCACAGCTGTGCTGTCTGTGGAAAAATCAAGTGCAAAAGGCACAGGTGAGTGACCTGGCTATGTTGTGCTGCAATGGTTGTTGACTGACAGATGTTTTATTGGAACTTGATATTTTTGTTTCTGCAGTAGTGATGCTGATACGGTAAATGTTTAACAGATCACAGAGTATCAGTGTGATCTCATTACCAGGTTGTCAGCAACACAGTTACCTGCCTATGAGGTCATGGGAGTTTTAGCAATGCCATCTAGTGGCAAAACTAGATTCTTCTGCTGTCCTCTGATGATAACACTGGATTTTACTTCTTTTCTTCCCTCATTTTGTTTATGCTCATATTCATAGACCGACTCTGTTACTGGAAAACTATCAGCCGTGGCTTGACCTGAAAATTCCCTCTAAAGTGGATGCCTCCCTTTCAGAGGTAACAGATATTCACTATAAGCGTTAAGTTTTATTTTAAATGTTCTTTAAATGAATCTATTAAATTATGTCACAATAAAAATCTGTTTATTATTTTAGATTCTAGAGCTTGTTCTGGAAAATTTTGTATATCCTTGGTATAGGTAAGATTGTCTTCCTTCCTCCAAGGTTCAAGCTGTGCTGTAATGTGTCCTGCGAAGTGATCGCACGGGTCTCTTTCTTTCAGAGACGTCACAGATGACGAGGCATTTGTCGACGAGCTGAGAGTCACCTTGCGCTTCTTTGCAGCCGTGCTGGTTCGTCGGACCCAGAAGGTGAGAGTTCGACTCTGTAAAGTTCAAGACGTTAAACCTCCCCAGTATTACACCCAGTATTAAGCTGCATTTGTGTCTCTCAGGTGGATGTGGCATCCCTCATCACAAAAAAGCTCCTTAAAGTTTCCATGAAGCACATCGAAATTATTAGCAAAGCAAGGCAGAAGGGTATTGCAGACATGAACCATACAGTGCAACTTTTATATTTTTATCATTTAAAAAAAACTGATTTTGATTTTTTCCTGCAGTAAAGAACTCAGAGTATCTTCAGCAAGCTGCCCTGGAGGAATATGGTCCTGATCTTCACATGGCTCTGCGCAATCGTAGAGATGAGCTTCTCTACCTGAGGAAGCTGACTGAGATGCTTTTCCCCTACATCTTGCCACCCAAGGCCACAGACTGCAGGTAACGCATAGATTACCATAGAGCACTATGATCATGTATGTAAGCCACAACATGAATACATAGCCTGATTCCACTGTGAGGAAAGTGTAGTGCCATTTCTGACACTGTGCTACATCAGGATCATTCCTTTATTCTCTTACTTTCTGCTGCTGTATCTTCACTTTTCTAGATCTCTCACTCTCCTGATAAGAGAAGTTTTGGCTGGTTCCGTCTTCCTTCCTTCAATGGATTACTTGGCTGATCCTGTGAGTGTGGAACAGAAACCCAAAAACTGTTTTTACTTTGTAGTCTGGTAGTCAGTGCTGATGTACAGAGTCATGGGACTGCAAATAAAAGACAAAACGAAGCATTAAACTTACCGGCTGCTTTTTTCTCCTCCTTTTTTCAGGACACAGTGAATCATTTACTTTTGATATTTATTGACAACTCCCCTGTAAGTATATACTGAACCGAGTGTCATTGAACAGGTGTACCTAACAGCGTGTCTGTGTTCTGTGTATTTAAATGTATTTCTGCAGAGTGTATTTAACATGTGGTTGAGAAACGTAAACGCGTTTCCTGCCTCGTCCCCACCAGCCTGAAGAAGCCACGGAGCCCACTTCAGCACTGGTTCCTTTCCTGCAGAAGTACTCTGATCCTCGCAACAAAAAGCCCTCAGTAAGTGTTTTCTTTGATCTAAGAGACTGAAGTTATTAATTAAAATCTTTAAAAAAAAAAAAACTGAACCGCATGCTACCTTTGAAATATAAAACCCAGTCACTGTGTAGTCGGTATGTAGCGCTGAGTCAGCTGAAAACGAGTTAAAGACTCCTGCAACGAACGGTTTGTAGAGTTCTGTATGTGCATGCTAATCTCTTTTCTTCCTCTCATATCAGGTGCTGAAGCTGGAGTTGAAGGAAATTCGGGAACAGCAGGACCTTCTCTTTCGTTTTATGAATTTCCTAAAGCAGGAAGGAGCTGTCCATGTCCTCCAGTTCTGTCTTGCAGTTGGCGAGTGTTTCCTCCTTAAGTCTGGTCAAATCTGCTTATTCTTGTTAATTAAAAGCATCATCGCTCGTGGGTGCCGCGGTCATGCGTCCTGTCACCGTGAGATTGTGACGTCTGATTCTCTTGACTTCTCAGAGGAGTTCAATGACAGGATCCTGTGCCCGGAGCTGTCGGATTCAGAGAAGATGTTGCTCCACAAGGAGGTGAAGAAGATCTACGAGACCTACTGTTTGGACGAGAGCGTCGACAAGATCCGCTTTGACCCCTTTATAGTGGAGGAAATACGCAACAGTATGTGACAGGAGTCGTTACTGACTCACACACATGCAATAATTCACCAGGCCCGCCTTCACGAGTGTGCGTGCGTATTAACATATGTGTGTTTTTGTTGAATGGCCCAGTTGCTGAGGGTCCATATGGAGAGGTGGTGAAACTGCAGACCATGAGGTGCTTATTTGAAGCCTATGAGCACGTCCTGTCCCTTCTGGAAAATGTTTTCACCCCCATGTTCTGTCACAGCGATGAGGTGAGCATCCGCACCCCGGTGGAAACCACTGAGCTTTTTAATCGTCTCAGATGCAACAAAGCTACATCTGCAGAATGCTTAAACTTGAGCTCATTTGGAATTTGTTGACTCAGACTCCTCTTTCAGTCTCTCAGCCACCAACTGCTATCAGCCCCGTCACCAGTGCCGGACGCGCAACCGGCCAATGAGCCGGCACTGGCATTACGCCGAGCTGCCACGCCAAATTTCACCCCTCAGAAGCAATTTCATTGAATTCAGCCGGGCGTACTGGAGCTCAGCCATTGTTCGGTGCGCTCCACAGCCCCGTGTGAATAGAGTGTCTGGATAACAATATGAGATTCTTTTCTACTTATTTCCCACTCCTGTTCCTGCTCCGAAATAAACGAATAAATTACTGTGATTACTATTTAAGCATTAAAAACTCAGTGGATTCCTTCAGCTCAGCTTGCGTACTGTACCGTTCCATATGCATCACTTGATTGCCGTGACCTTTTTCTTCTCCGTCTGTTCCCGCAGTACTTTCGGCAGCTCCTCCGAGGGGCCGAGTCCCCTGCCAGGAATTCCAAAATGAGCAGGTAGGTTTAACTTTTCCCGCTGTTGTTGTTTGTGCGTATTAAAATAAAGGTTTACTGTAATGATACGGAGGTGCAAAGACAAAATGATTCACTGTTAACTGAGATTTTAGGAAGACAGTAATTTTCTTTGATCTCCTTGATGTTCCCTATTGAGCTTACATAACCCCACAGCAGTATGATATACCACGCGCCAGCTGCAAACATAAATTCACCTTAAGCTCAGTCTCAGTCTAATACAAGCTGTAAACTCGCCATCCATTATTTGTTGCCAATTAACAGCTTTGACTTGACTGTTGCAGTTATTTAATAGCCTGAGCTCAGGGATCGACTGTGATGTTTTCTATCACGGGGTGTGGTGTGTATGTGGCCACGCGGCCCTGCCACTAACTCCTTGTGCATATTGTTCCAGAAATAGCCTCAGTTTGGATGACATTCGGTGAGTACAAGGCATCAGTGTGCTGATCAGAACAGTGGCTGGCTGAGTAGTGCTGCACGCAAGATTAAAGAAAGAAAAAAAACAAACCACTTCATTCTTGCCTAAAGATAAAGATGCGCTGCCTTTTTAACAGAATGACTGTGCTCTGGGCCCACTGCAGCCCGGGAGGGCGTCACTTCAACAAGCGCTAGTTGATAAGATGATAATGATATATAATTTTAGCACCCATCTCATTTTCACCCCTAAATACACGTTTTATTTGGTGAGTGTGCTGTAGCTGCAAGAAGAGGGAACACCGAGAAAACTGACCTTAATGAGCTAATCACAGCATGTGTCATCAGCGCTTGTAAGCTGATAAAACTAATCAGGAGTAATGGAGGTTTAGGCTTCAGTTCTTATGATTTCCATTTGCTCGTTGGTTAGTTTCCAAAATGAGAGAATTAAGCATCAGGGAGACTCGGGCGAGGGCATGCAGTCATTTCATGTTTCATTTTCGACATCTGAAAGCAAACTTGTTATGAAGGCAGCTTTCAAAGCAGCATCAATTAAGCCACTCAGAATGATAGCTGGGATAGCGTATAATTGCCGTCACTTCCCACATCCACATGTGTAAAGACTGAGCGATTTCCAGGCTGACCTCCCTCCATACCTGCGATTAAGAAACCCTCTCCACTTCTGCCCGTTTGTCCGCTCATTACTCCATCTGTGTATCTCCACCATCGTGCTGTGTCTGTGACCGTGTGTCCACTCTGATTCTGTGACCACCATACTGCCTGCCCTGGTATGATCCACGGTCCGCTCCCTCCTCTTGCCCGTGGGGATGTGACCCCGTTCTGCTTATAGTTCCTGGGACTGGAGCCCCGAGTCCCCGTCCTCACTGTTCACCGCCTCTGGCAGCTCTTCACCTGCATCCTTTAACTCCCTCCATGCCCAGTCCACGTTCACAAACTTCCCATATGGCTCGCTATCCCACCGCCACTCATCACCCAAGTAAGTCAGGGTCCATCAGTCTGTCACAGGTCGCTCAGTGTGATGTCATGCTGTCCAGTTTCACCCATGTGACCCCCGAGTCCCGGCCGGACGCCTGCATGGTGGGGGTCTGTGCACGGGTTCCTGTTTATGTCACTTTATTTCTCCAACCCTGTTGTGTTCAGACACTGGCAGTCACTTTTCTGTGTTCGGCTTCTTGTGTACGAGGTGTATCTCTGTGCATCATTTTATTTGAGCAAAACGGACACTCACACAGAGCACCTGTGATGTCGTGTGCCTCGTTTTGGTTGTCAGGTAACTGATCATCGTCAACATTTTTGGCACGCTGAAAATGTGCGACCCCCCCCCCCACCCCCTCTGAGCTAGGCGTCTTGTTCATCACTGCTCGGCGCTTTGTGCTGTGTTTGCTGTTGGCCCTGCAGCGCTTTACCAGCATCCCAGGCATTTCATTGTAAGATGACTGTGGAATTAAATGTTGGCACTGCTTTGGCTACATTAGCTTTTACTTCTCATAATACAGATTCTTCTCCCTTATGGTTCCCGCCCTGTCACCTCTCTGAAGTTGCATGCGCTTTTGCCGAAGCCATGCACATCCCCTCTGTCACTGCGTGTTTAACATCCTCCCTGTTTGAACTGCAGGAGTACGTCTAAGAGGGGCGAGTCCTTTGGGATCAGCCGCATTGGCAGTAAGATCAAAGGCGTGTTCAAGAGCACAACACTGGAGGGAGCGATGCTGCCATCCTATGGGCTGGTGGAGGGAGAGGATGATATGGTAAGGCAGATCTAAGGATGGTCTAAACATTCACTATCAGATGATGAAAGTGTTTAGAAGAATGCTCACATTCACATGCTGATAGCTGCTTATGGAGCCTAGATTTGAAAGCAAATTCAAAGATCCTGGGTGTTAATTATCCTCGCAAATGTGCATGTAAAATTTAAAGCAGTGTTTCAAATTTACTAGAAGTAACTGCAGAGAAAGTCTTTAAAACATATTACAGAGGGTCTCCTAAAAGAATTCCCACATGGGGGCGTTGGTGAGTAAAGAAAGGAAAGCCCAGGAAGGGCCTGAATCAGAGTTTTTGGTTTTTGATTATATCTCAGGTCTTTAGAGACATCCACATGATTCTAAAAAAGCTGAATTTCAAAGTTTGCAGCGCTGCCTTTAAACCTTTTCTGCCAAGTTTGACAAAGCATGCTTTTTGCAGACTTTTTAAAATGTACAATTATATTTAGTCTGGTATTTAAATCCAGCGTTTGTGGCTGTGCAATTATAACAAATGGAAAATTAGTCTTGAAAAAGGTCCTGCTGGTTTCGAAGGTGATTATCTGCATCCCATGAGTTAACATGTTTTAAACGAGCACGTGTAGCCCTATGAAACCACAAAGAGACCTGTGAAAATGACTCAATATCCACTTTAAATGGAAGGAATTAAAAACCTGTGTATCGTTTTTACAATAATGACTGTAACGTCAAGTCAAAAGAACCGTTGGAGAACAAAAAAAACTCCAACTGCAGTGTTTTTGCTGCTTTAGAGTCGTAGTTCTGACCATGACTTGCTTCCACGAGGACTTGACCTCCACCACTCTCACTTCCTTCTATTCAAGGTGGAGGAAGCCATGATGGTGCTTGAGGATGACTCCCCCATGGAGGCAGCCTCCACCCCGAGCACCCCACGCAACCTGTCAGCCTGGAACATCACGATCCCATACATTGATTTCTATGACGACGACGTAAAGAGGGAGAGGATTCCAGTATTTTGCATCGATGTGGAGCGCAATGACCGGAAGGCAGGTGAGGACGTGCGGACCTTTTCCTTCAGCCTCGCTCAGCGTCATCCGAGTGAAGTGACTCAGCATTTAAGCACGATGTTTACGAGGAGGCTGCCTGCTCTTCCTACTGAACGTCACTCAGAACGATGGAGGAATTTGACCGATAATCTGTGATGTTACACTGTTGTAAAAACTCTAAAATGGAAAAATATTATCCATCACAACTTCACTAAATCGCATGCAGTATTGTTAGTTATGGCCCCTTGTTAACTATAACAGTAATTAAAATATAGAGCCAAAATCTGAAGTGCTCCCCAGCAAGTGACTGCTGCTGTTGTTGATCTCATTTCACATGCAAATCATCAAAGACCTGTTGAAGTCAGCTGGCATGAGGCTCGTGTGTGCAGTTTACTGAACGGTTACCGGCTCTGATGTTTGCTTTTCTGCAGTCGGACACGAGACTGAACACTGGTCTGTGTACAGGAGATATCTGGAGTTCTACGTCCTAGAATCAAAGCTCACCGAGTTTCACGGTAGGTTAAAATCATGGCCATACACGTGTATATAACTATTATTTTTTTACATTCCTATTTGTTAAATTTCACACCCTTTGCAGGCTCATTTCCAGATGCGCAATTGCCCTCGAAGAGAATAATCGGTCCCAAGAATTATGAATTTCTAACATCGAAGAGGGAGGAATTCCAGGAGTATCTTCAGGTAGATATTTGAGCTTCTCCGATCTTTGCTTCGGAATCGTATGAGACAGAAAGTTTTCACAGGACCGTGTGCAGCCCTGAAACACTAAGCACACCCTTACTGCCTCCATAGTGTTTAAGAGGGTGAGTAACAGCCCGGCGCTGCTAATCAAACGCACTTGATTAAAGTGTGACCACCTCTGATGTTGAAAAGCAAATGCTTCTTTAATCAGACAGCAAAGTTTAGTCAGTGCTATTTATTCAGTTTAATACGTATATACTGTACCTAGATAATAGTGTTTAAATCAGTTACATGAATCCCTTCTAAAAGTAGCATGCTTTATTTAGTTACTGTGTAACTGCACTTTTTCATATGTAATTTCAGCATATAATTATAACTCCAATACTACTACAAATAATAATAGCTAATTATTTTTCATTGTCACTTGTGCTACTCAAGTCTAACCCAGTTACCTGTCAGCAGTGGTGCTAATAGCTTGGTGCTAACATGTTAGCTTCTCTACATATTTGTAAAAATATCTACAGCACGCACACAAAGACCTGCTGGTAACACAACTGACAAGCAATTAACCATCGCTATGTGCAGGCAATAATAGTGAAGAAATATTGAAGATGGGAAGATCAAACTTATCATGCATTTTTTGCTGGAATATATGTTATGTCTTTACTAACCGGGGGAGACTAAATGTTTAGAGGAAGACTTCAAGAATACTTTACAATAATTCATTTAGTTTTTTAAAGAAGCCGCTTTTTTAATGCACAGAGGAAATAACAGAGTTCAGTCGCTGCAGTTGTGACCAAGGTCCTGAAACACTCGAAGGGACCAGTGACAAAACTGCAAATCCCACATGTGTCGCAACTGGAGCTCCAAGGAAAACCTTTTGAAACGGTCCCCACCTGGATGACCTTCACCACAGAATCACAAATAACAACACAAAAGTCTTGAAATAAGTCTCTGCAGTTTTTTTTTCTCAAGGCACAATGAGCGACTGCTTCGGAAGCTTGGAAATTAATTTACAAAGTTAGCGTGCTCTGTGGAGAATATTCAGCACTAATCTAAACTTGGTCGGCAGGCTTGATAAGCAGAAAACCTCACATAAAGTCCTTGAAAATCTACAGTCTGTTTTGTTCTAAGAACGAACAAAGCGTCTGCGATTGCGTGTCCTCGGGGCAAGCCGAGCGTCGCAGCGTACCAGTTTGTACTCCCTTCTTTCTCTCATGTCAAATACATTTGGTCATGCACTTTAATCTCCGATTGATGTTCAGCTACAAAAGAAAACAACTTGGAACTAATGTGTGTTTTTTTTTATTATCTGTTCGCTTTGCAGAAACTCCTGCAGCACCCAGAGCTGAGCAACAGCCAGCTGCTGGCCGACTTCCTGTCTCCTCACAGTATGGAGTCTCAGTTCCTGGACAAGATGTTACCCGACGTGAACCTCGGTACAGTATGAGTCGGATTCTCTCTGAACTGCACGCGGAGAATGCGACGGGCGCCGTGTTTAAACAGAAATGTGCAAAATAGATGATGTTTAAACAGCAAGAGCATTTCAAACACTCTGTGGAAATGTTTGATCAGGCTGACCTTGGCTTGGGTGAAAAGATATGTGTCTGGAAAAGCGGTAAAATGCGACAGAAGCATACATCACCGAGATAACGCTTTTATGTTCCACAGGGAAAATCATTAAGTCAGTCCCCAGCAAGCTGATAAAAGAGGTGAGAAATGCATTTATTCTCCGTGTTTAGTCTATATCATCTTTTACATTACAAATAATTTTAAATGTCAGTTATGTATTTTTGGAACCATAGCTACAAATATACAGTTTGCATGTGTTTCTTTTTGTCTGTGTGTGTCAGAAAGGACAGCATCTGGAGCCTTTCATCCAGTCCTTCTTCAATTCCTGTGAATCTCCCAAACCCAAACCCAGCCGCCCTGAGCTCACCATTCTGAGCCCCACCTCAGAGAACGACAAAAAGGTTTGCAAGTTTAGAGCTTTCCTTCTCAGGGTCTCAGGCTTTTTTGCAAGCTCAGGTCTGAGGAATGTTATCCTCCGAGTGCCGGTGGAGTCCTCGTTAAAGCTCAGATGCAATTAATAGTTTCAGTTACAACTGTCTGGTCAAAAAGCCACAAGCCCGCTGAGCTTTAAAGATACATGTTTTAGAGTTTTCAAAGCAAAGACAGCTGAAAGAACTGCTTAGACTAATATTTTCTTTCCTCCAGTGTGCCTTCGCATTTTGCACTCTTCAAATAAAAGGAAGTTTAATTGGATTAAAATCAGCCAATGGTGATTTTAGCATTACTGACAATAGAACATAATTTCTGCACATATACTATTTTTTGCAGCAAATTTTGTAAAGTAGCTCTTGGCAAAATGTAAATGAGGTCTGACATCGCCAAATAAGGCCTTGAGCATTTAATTTGAGAACTTGCCAGTGGTGCAGCTGATGAGATCATAACAGCTCTTTGCAAGTGGTGCTTAAACAAACACGTCCACTTAACTTAGCATAAAGTCTGAATATATTCTCAAAAAACTGAGACTTTACATATTTACCTCAGTAGAGTTCTATTAGTCACTCATAACTCGAAATGCTTTTGAATAGAGACAGTGGGTGTTTCAAAGAGCTTAAAAACTGACGCAAGTTTCTCTCCCCCAGCTCTTCAACGACCTCTTCAAAAACAATGCCAACCGATCAGAGACGACCGAGAAGAGACACAATCAGAACTACTTCATGGAAATGATCACTGTTGAAGGCGTTTATGACTACTTAATGTATGTTGGTAAGTGGAGGCTTTATTTTGGTTTTGGTTTTTTTGGCAGTCTCTTCTTCAGACACTATTTATGACGGGTTCTTTATGTACAGTATGTATAAGGTCAGAGGCTTAAACGTAGCCTGTGGATTGATTTTATTGGCTTCAAATTTCACTGGAAAGTGTTAAAGAAATTACTTGTTTTGCTAAGAATATTAAATAGCTCGTGTGTCACCAATACATTTGATGCAAAACCACTTATCTGGGTTCCACACCAACAGAGATACGGTCTCTCTCCGGCTCCCCGGGGCAGAGAGACATAATATCCACCCAACTGGTTCCATTTGAGAGAAGCAGTGACTCTGCTGACTCCTTCTTGAATGACTGAACTCTTCTCCTTATCTCACCTTCCGTCCTTCAGCCCATTTTCACTGCTTGTTTTATTATTTCAGTCATCGCTGCAAAGGCTGTGCCAGCCAGTGTGTCTGTGAATTTTTTCATGAATTGCTACCTCAGTGTGATCCTAGGAGCAATGTTGTTGGCTGCAGCCTGCCCCTGGCACGGTTTCCCAGAGCAGGCAAGAGCCTGGACCATGATTAAAACTACACCTTGGTGCCCAGAAATCTCACCTGAATCAGGAATACTGGAGTCCCACCAGACCTGGGGGAGGAGCTCACTGGCTAATGCACAGTGCCCAGGCTCCATGGGTTAAGGTCACAGGTCCAGGACCTGCAGTAGGAACTGTACCGAGGTATTTGAAATGGTCAAAATTAACAAAAAAAAAGCATAACTTTCTGTCAAATAAAGTAACAAAGAGTTACTATTTTATATTTTACATTAGTATACTGATCTATTTACTGTAAATAGATCAGATGGACTTACATGTGATTTAAAAAAGTCTCAGTGCTCTGAAATAATGGCTAGTCTTTAACAGGCTGATTAGTTAACTCATCTGCAAGAGTGTGGAGTGCACTCTACCTGCTAGCAGCCTCAGTCTAAATAATCATCCTGAGCTTATACTGTTCATGGGGGGGCTGGAGCCTGTCCCAGCTGACGCAGGGCAAGAGGCAGGGTACACCTGTTCAGGTCGCCAGCCTGTCGCAGGGCCATCACAGAGAGACAGACACTCACATTCACACCTATGGGTAATACAGAGTGACCAATTAACCTAACCCCAGTAAGTGCATGTTTTTGGATTGTGGGAGGAAACCGGAGCACCTGGAGGAAACCCATGGCAATGTGACATCGAACCCAGACCTTCTGCCCTCTAAATAATCATAAAAAGCTACAAATAAAAATTTTTTCCCATTATTTCATACCTAACAAAAAGAGTCAGCAGATCAGCAAACACCTGCCTATATTCATTTTGTGTGTACGTGTTTATAAAAATCTAATTTAAGGATTCACACCACTGCACCTCCTGTCCTAAGGAATAAATTCCACACTGACCATTGCATTTCACAGAACCACGTCCATCTTGGTCGGTGGAGCTGCTGAAAACAGCTGAAAAATATCCTTAAGATTGGCAAATAATGCATACTGAAATACAGAACATAAAACATACGGTTTTATTTGGAAGATAGCAGCTCTCTGTTGTTCTTCTTGATTTTTCAGGACGAGTTGTCTTCCATATCCCTGATTGGCTGCACCACCTGCTAATGGGAGGCAGGATCCTGTTCAAGAACACACTGGAGGCCTACACAGATTATTACCTTCAGTACAAACTCAATCAAGTGGTCCAAGAGCACCGGGTGGTCTCACTCATCACCCTGCTCAGAGGTACACAGCCAGTGAACAAAAAGGAATCTGTTTATTGTGTTAAATGTTGGAACTATGCTAAATCTTTGTCCTCTTACAGACTCGGTGTTCTGTGAAAGCAGCCCACCTCGCGCCACCCAAGACAAGCAGAAGAGAGCCAAGAAGACGTTCGAGGAGATGATGAGCTATATTCCAGGTATTTATTCAGTTCTTCTGAGTCGTCTTTTGTCATTTTTAGACCACCTGTTTTTTGGCATTTGAACCTGCAAGAGAAGAGGTGAGTTTTACATTCTTGGTTGGGGACTTGTCCTCAATTTATCTTTAGACTTTCTGGGGAAGTGTATCGGAGAAGAGGCCAAATATGAAGGAGTGCGCCTCCTCTTCGACGGACTTCAGCAGCCAGTTCTTAACAAACAGGTACAAGGACAGACACACAAAAACAGCGATGGCTCATTCTGTGCCGTCTCAGCATGTTTGCACGTCGCTGATGGGAAATGTATCCAGACAAGAAAAAATATTGACCTGAAGGAATCTGTGACAGTATTTGACAGATGCGTATATGAATAAAATTGACTTTGGGAACATTTTCCTGCTGTGCAGTATATCTCTGAATGTACTCACTCACACCTTATAATAGGTACACTGTGTAACATGCAGTTTGCTAAAACACAGTTTCCTCTGCAATTCTGATTATTTTCATATATTTTTAAACATTCCGGCCTTCGTGCTTCTCATCTGCATTTTTTCGTCCCTTCCTCAGCTGACATATGTGCTGCTGGACATCGTCATTCAAGAACTTTTTCCAGAGCTAAACAAGGTAAACATCTTAGGAAATCTGCTCATCCACTCATCTACACACTCCTATCCTCCTCAGAACAATACAGTAACTTATTTTCTTGTTCATATATGCACCATCATTCTACTTTGCACAAATTAATATGTGAAATTAATGATATGTGATGATGTTTATAGTTAAATAAATGTAAGGTTATATTACTAGATTTTATTAGGAAAATACACATATATTGTTCATTAATAAGTATTACAGAGTCTTTT
The DNA here is from genome assembly GCA_015052665.1 of Apistogramma diplotaenia. Classification (NCBI taxonomy): domain Eukaryota; kingdom Metazoa; phylum Chordata; class Actinopteri; order Cichliformes; family Cichlidae; genus Apistogramma; species Apistogramma diplotaenia. The sequence continues at coordinate 10,627 of VOQJ01037367.1, read as the reverse complement.
TAAGTGTTCAAGATGATTTTATGCAAATGGTTTGGAAATGGAAAATCCGGTTAGTCCTTAGTAAGGTCAAGACCCTACAATTATTACAGAGAAAACCCAACAATCAAAACGACCCCCTTTGAGCAAGCCCTTGGTGACAGTGGGAAGGAAAAACTCCATTTTAAAAGGAAGAAGCCTACAGCAGAACCAGGGTCCTAGATGGGCTGTGACTGGTTGGGGCTGATGAGAGAGAGACAGGACAAAAGACGTGCTGTGGAAGAGAGCCAGAGATTAATAATAAGTAATGAATAAATGCACAGCGGGGTATAGGCAGAGTAAAAAGAGGTGAATGAAATAAACCTCCTAGCAGGCATTTATGTCTTTAAGGCATTAAGACATTCCTGTAATAGAACGAATTGATCTTTGTCATCTAGAAAGATAGATTTGTGTATCATCTGCATAACAGTGAAACCTGATGCAATGTTTTCTAATAATGCTGCCTAAGGGAAACATGTAGAGTGTAAATAAAATTGGTCCTAGCACAGAACCTTGTGGAACTCCATAATTAAATTAAATCAACTGCTTCTGCTACCTGTTATAGTTGGTTTGCCAGGAGATGCGTGTTCAGTTATCATGGTTTCTATGTCAGTGCTTCTGTTTTGAATATATACTATACATAAACAGTTAAATTTCTATGAATTTTCCACAAATCAATAATAACTTTAACACACTATTTTTGAACCGTAAATAAATACAGAATGCAACAAATTGAAAATCTAAACACATTTTAGTCACATTAAAACATAGAAAACATATTAGATAGTTAAACGTTATTGTTGTATCTAACATTTCACTATTTCATGAAAAATATTGGCTAATTTTGAATTTGATGTCAGCAATGCGTCTCAAAAAAGTTGGGACCATAGTTGGAGGAACATTTTGTAACTAATTTTGCCACTGACAACAATTCAGTTCAATTCAGTTTTATTTATACAGCGCCAAATCACAACAAACAGTCGCCTCAAGGCGCTTTTTATTATAAGGTAAAGACCTTACAATAAGGTTTGCAAGTTTAGAAGGAAAGAGTAAAGGGTATACTGAGAGGCCATGTTTCTAAGAAGTAAAGATAGGCGGAGGTTCTCCAGTCACACAGCGGTAAACATGGCCCTGAACCCGTGTTGTCATCAAATTTTCCTTACAATGATTAATTTCCTCCATTCAAATATTTGATGTGTTTTCTGTTCTGTTGTGAATATGGATTTATGCAAATCATTGCATTCTGTTTTTATTAATATTTGACACAGCGTCCCTGCTTTTTGACTGGCAGAGTTTTACACAAACCTTTTCCATATGGTCTCTAAACGCAACACCTAGCTTATTTGACAACAAACACCTGCTTTTGTGCTAACCCCGTGTTCTGGTTCCCTCAGCAGGTGCAGAAGGAGACGTCTGTGATGGCTCCGTGGATGTAAAAGAACATGGGCTGAACATGAGCCAGCATGCTCGCCAGGCATGAGCTTACATGACACTAATCCAGAGACTTTTATAACTAACGTGTACGGTAGCTGTATCTGGAGTCCTGCTGCCGCAGCAAGAGGAGATACAGATGGCTTTTCTTGGTCTGTCTCCCATTAAATTGTAAAAAAACAAAACAGAATAAAGTATATACTAAATAATAAGTCAACATTGCACTCACAATGTGTTGTTTGTATAATTATCAAAAGCTATTAAAAACTAACAGTATAAAACTATTAATTTAACAGCTTTGTCAGGTGTGGTGGAGGTGGAAGCGCCAAATCTCTAAGTCGGGGAAGTAAACAACATAAGATGAGACTTAAAATCCAATTTATTTTTATTTAACCTTTATTTTACTGGGTAAATCCTTCAAATCTCTTTAAAAGGGAAGTTCTGGCCAAGAGTGGGAGCAGTATAAAGAGCTTTAAACTTCATGTTTCTCTGAACAGTGTCAAAGTGTAGGAATCAAAAACCCAAAGTAACTGAAAAGAAAACCAGAAATACACAGAAGGGAAAACAAGAAGTATGAGGAATGAACAGAAGCTTAGCAGTTGAAAGACAGGAGCCAGTGAGGATGGGCAGACAGTCGCAGAGGAGAGGCATGAAACACAGGAAGACGAGACTTGTGGAAAGGAATAAGGAGGGAAGACAAAGGCACAGGTCGCACTTTAGGAGAAGTGATACTTGGAGCTACATTCATTTCCAGGGGGTCAGCACAACAGATGGATCCACATATTTGATCTGGTACGGTTTTTGCATCGGATGCCCAACCCGATGGTTTATCTGGGCTTGGGACCATCACTAGGAGTACACTAGCATGTGGCCCTCTGAGGCTGAGCTTATGGTAACCACTATACTGTGGAACCACAATAAAGTACTTACCAAAATGAAAGAGCAAGTAGAAACAAGTAAGACAGGAGTACTAATACATAAAGAAAGCAGGAGAGGCATGAACAGGAAAATATGAAGACAGGAAAGAATATCAATAAACTTTAAACACTGAGAGAAAATGGGACTTTAACACAGCAGCCCAGACCTCCCTCTACCCAGCC
>VOQJ01037357.1:4673-20182 GCA_015052665.1 Apistogramma diplotaenia | reverse complement strand
AGATTCCTGATCACCCCAAGTTTGTGTTCTAATGGGTGGTGGGAGTCAAGAGTATGTATTGGTCTGTGTGTGGGGGCTTCTGGTAAACATTGTTGAGGCTTCCATCAGGTAACCTATTATCCTTGGCATCCTCACTGGTAAACTTAATGTTTTGATACACTGAGTTGATATGGTCAGTGGAGTCTTCTATTTCTTGTGTTCTCTGCAGCTTGAAAAGAAAAGATTTCTTGAAGATGTTTCACCTTTCACATGAAAAGCTTCTTCAGTTCTCAAAACCAAATGATGGAAAGACTCAGGTATTTAAACCCCAGTGGGCGTAGTCCCCTGGAGGTGGTTATGACCCTTTATTGTTCAAGTGCATAATCACATGCGCCAAGGTGTGAAACCCCCCCAAGCACAAGTTCAGCAAACAGCCTCTTCACAAACGAATGGCACAACATAGAAGAGCCACCTCGCCAGGACAAGACTCAGGTGTACATCTGAAGGAGAAAGGGCACTCTTTTGAGGATGCCAACGTTCACATGTTAGACAGGAAAGACAGATGTTTGAAAGAGGAGTTAAAGAAGCCATCTATGTCCACTGTGAACAACCATCACTGAACAGAGTACGTCACCAACTTTCCCCCACTTACAGTGCTGTCCTGAGCTCCCTCCCCAGATGTCTCAAACCTCATTCATACCTTTGTTCCAGTGACCTCAAGAGATAACATGACACAATGGAGCAAAGTCCCAAATTGGTTTCATCTGAAACCACTGATTGTAGTGTCCCATGACTTCTTTCACACCTTGATGCATGTGCTTTTTTTTTTTCCAAGCTCCAGAAACTACTATGATCTGGATGACTGAGAACCTACACAGACATACTTCTTGCGTTCTGATCTTGACCAAGTTGTCATCCACATGACTGTACCAGTGGCTAGGTGCTATCCCTTTGAATGAGCCAAGAGCTATATTTTCTTCCTCCGTGTAAAGGTGGGCAACAATGAGTGACACAGGGGAGCCTGTGGCACATCCATGCTTTTGTCTGTAGAAACAGTCATTAGTAAAGCAGCGGAGTTCACCAACATGGTGCACAAACTTATGCTGAATCCATTATGCTGACTCCAGTCTATGTCCTTTGATTTGCTTTTACTTTTCACTTGTATACCTACAATTGAGGCAGTGGAGATGGTCAGAAAATGGCTAAAAAAAGACAGCTCCTTACACAACAGCACCAGGTTCACTCCTGATTACATCTCCACACTGTTAGACTTCTGCTTTACTATCATATATTTCAAATAGCACGGCTCTCAGGGTGCTGACTTCCTCTTCCCCACAAACAACAGGACATCTTAAGACTGCCACTATCATCCCGATCCCCAAAAAGTCAACAGTGACAAATCTGAGTGACTATTGACTAGTGGCCATCACTCCAGTAGTCATTAAACACTTTGAAAGGCTGTTTATGGCCCACAAAAAGGATTCAATCAATGTCAAAAACACTCCACACAATATCCCATTTCATCAGTGGATCCCATCATCCTCACACATCTGGAGAGCAATGACTCATATGTACATCTGCTCTTCTTGGACCTAATGATAATTACACACACTCTGGTGGAAACAATTGCAGTACTTGGTGTCATAGCTCCATAGCTGGACTTCATTCCTGATTAAGACGGCACACCAGTACATCTACTTTCTCAGTAGGCTGAGACATGCTGGACATGGGGAGCTCAGTCTTAAACTTATTCAACAGCTGTGTGATGGAGAATGTCTTGTGCTCCTGCATCACTGTGTGGCATGACAGCTGCTCTGTCGCAGAGAAGGCTGCTCTGCTGAGGTTGATGAAAGCTGCACAGAGAATTATTGGTTGCAGCCTCCTCACCACCACGGACATCTAAAAAAGGGCCTCCTGTGTCTTGAAAGATCCTACTCACACAACACACACACACATACACGTTTGCCCCCCTCCCCTCAGGCTGGAGGCTGTGGAGCATTAAAAGCAGAACCACCAGACTGAGGAACAACTTCTTCCTGGAGGCTGTAAGACTATTGAGCCCTGGTGGTGCTTTGTCATATCTGCTGCTCCCAGCCAAAGGTGACAAACATGTGAAACCATGTTTTTCTTTTTTAGATTAGCCACCATTATGAAACTTGAAATCTGTCGCCATCTTATTTTACTTAATTTACACTGTAAATGTGTTATATCTGTTATTTCTGTATATATTGCTTTTGTGTTTTCACTCTGCTGGCTTTAACAGACCTGAGTACAAATTCTGTTACACCACATGCAATTAAAAACCTTGAATCCTAACTAATCTGATTACACTAACTGGTGAAGGTGATTTTTTTTATAAAGTTACAAATATAATCATCCTATGCTGTTGTTATCTGCTTGAGAATTTTTTTTTGCCTAGATTTAAATAATACATGCTGTTTTTTATGAAGCAAGGGCAGGGTGTGTGTTGTGGTTATGTGTTTATAACAACAGATGGCAGGAGACTTTGGCCAAGGTGGCGCTGGTCAACCGAGGCGCCTGAAGGAGTCAACAATGAGGCCAAAACAAAATGAAAAAGGAGAAGCTCCAAGGCTGTCTGAAGAGTGGACTGATGGGAACCTGCACTTGTACATTTTCTAATTATTATTGTGATGTAACAGGGAGCTATAAGCTCTGAGTATGTAACTGGATCATAGCTAAAGAGGAGGTTAGCCTTCATGTCCTAACCCAGCTAATTTGTATTAGATAGGTCTTGATTGACTAATCAAGACCGGTCTGTACCTTGTGTGATTTTGGCACTGTTATTTACACTTTTTAACTATTTAAGCCTCCTTCATAGACACATTTTTATCTCTCACCCACATGTGCAATAGAGGAATTTTGGAATGCATATTGTCTACAATATATGGAATGCAGGAACTCGCAGATCTAAATCCCAACGCACCATAAACAGGAACAATTTTGGAGGCCATAGCTTTTACTTGCACTTGTAAAGCCCACCTTTACCTGGAGGAAGTGATTGGCTCTTTTAAAGTGATGATACCTAGGTGGAGGACAGCAGGGACAACAGGTTACCTTTCCTGGACTGTGCCATGCTTATTGAGGAAGATGGAAGCCTCAATATTGAAGTTTACCAGAAGCCCACACACAGACCAGTACCTACTCTTTGACTCCCACCATCCACTGGAACACAAACTTGCAACACTGGGCAAAAAGTGTTTCCTCTGAGGCAGAAGGGAAACATAAAGGAACACACACGTATAGAAAACATGTGGTTATCCCAACTGGACTTTCATCAAATCGGCCAAGACACACAGGAAAGAAGGTCAAACTCAAACCAGGGAGACTAAGAATAACAAGCGGAACAACATTGTCATCCCTTATGTGGCAGGCTTGTCAGAGAAACTCAGAAGAATTTTCTCCATGCATGACATCCCAGTTTACTTCATGGCAAAATTCACATTTTGGACCGGGAAGACAGATGGTTTGAAAGAGGAGTAAAAGAAGCATCTATGTCCACTATGAACAGCCATCACTGAACAGAGGTGGATTACGTCACCAACTTTGATTTTCTTACAATGCTGTCCTGAGCTCCCTCCCCAGACATCTCACCCCCCGTGCACACCTTTGTCCCAGTGATCTCAAAAGGTCACTTGATACAATGGGGCAAAATCCCACTTTGGTTTCACCTGAAATCACTGATTGTAATGACCCACGCCTTCTTTCACACCTTGACGCATGTGATTATGCACATGAACAATAGAAGGTCACAACCTCGAGGGAACTACATTCACTTTAAATACCTGTCTCTCCACAATTTGGTTTGAGAACTGAAGAAGCCTTTCAAATGAAAGGTGAAATGTCTTCAAGGAAACACAAGTCCAGGCGCCTTTTTTCAAGCTCCAGAGAAAAAAAAAACAACTTAATTTCAGGCTTCTGAAGCTGCTTCTACATGTTCAAATGTTTATGAATTGACACCAAGTTTTAAAAAGAGACAGGTCTAGTTTACTTTATCTGAAACAAGATCCATCACTGATGGGGATCCTCCAGCAATTAATGAAAATATTAAATAAATGTAAAAGTCTGGGTAGCATTACAGCCCTGTGTCATAGTAGAAAATAGTTCAGCAGACATCTTATTACCTTCTGCAAAACTATTCTTCCCTGTACTGTATCATCAAAATACTTTGCCACGCCTAGGTTAGTAAAGATATAATACATAATCCAGGAAAGGTATGTTTTCAATATTAACAATACTCATTAAATCAAATCAAATCACATTCTGTGATTATCGTTATTATTTCTACAAATATGTTTTGGTTACCACATCCTAGAAAAAAACTAACCCAAACCCTAACCCAAAAAACTTTCCATGGTAAACAAATTTGAGAAAGTACACACTGCATTGTTGTACAAAGGTGTATACTATATAATGTATTCGTGTATATATATTATATAACAATAGGTCAGATATGTATACTTACAGGGTAAGTATACATCACATTATACTTATGCGAGTACAGGAATATTACTACATAATGCACCCATACAGCATAATCTGCTAATATTAATGGATTATAGTAATACACTATAATGATAAGACAACAATGCTGATTATATTTGTGTAATAGTGCTGAGCAGCAGGTTTGGTTTTATGGCTTATTGTCGGTACCATTTATGGCCATGAGTTATCCCTAACCAACATGTTAGATAATCCTCAGCCAGTGAGAAGTTGGCATCACAGGCTAATCAATAAGGCTGCAGTCTAGAACTGATATTACTATAAACAGACTGGCTCTTTACCTAGAAATTTGGGGTTCCCCAGTTTCTCACTATGTAGCTAATGCCAGCTGTTCAGACCAGGTCAGTTGCTTGATATGGGAAATCCCCACTTTATCCATTACAGTTAATCATGTAGGTATAACAAGTCACACAGAATGATCACATTATCAGTCTAAGCTAATCAGGCATGAGAAAAAGACTGCATATAGCATATATTATGATAGCATAGGCATCCTGAAATCCCCCCATGTTGTTTATTCGCCACTTCAGATAAATACAGCTAACGTGTACAAAGAGTATCAAACATCCCGGAAAGAGAATATTGTGTTGTATGTCTTTGAAGAATAAAGAGAACATATGTCACATTTCATTAAATTTTGCACAATAAGATAAAAAAAAAAATTTTTTTCCTGTCAACAGTGTTAGATTGGCCATTCTCTTGAATTTTAAAGTTGGCAATGGGATTAATAAACTTTTTTTTTTTAATTTACAAAAGAGCCCATGTACCAGTTTTGCTACTAACTTCAAGTAACCCAATTATGAAAGTTTGAATTTTGGTTGAATTTCTTCAATCAGGAATTCCTGTTAAATTAGACCTTTTTCTGGCAAGTTTCACAGCTCCCATTCTGCTAGTTTTCCTCTGACGCAAACAAATACAAACATGACACAGGCAGCTTTTCTTGTTGACTTTACTCCATAGTTAAATGCATCAACTCATATTTCTCAAAAGTAACATTTTCAAGTTGTGGAAAGAAAAATTCAGTATCTTTTGAATGTACAAGATATTTCTCATTATCAAAAAAGCACCCTTTGACAAACAAAGGAAAAGAAACTAAAAATTACAAAATTATATATCGTACATGAATGGTCATACCATACAAAATATCAATGGATTAAAATGACCAATGTAAAGGCTACTTTACATAATGACAAAGAAACTGTTTAAAACTATTTCAAAATATTTTGCCAGACATGAAAAAAAATATGATCAGAAATTAAGTCTTTCCCCAAGACATGCATTTTCTGTTTAAACAGAATATTAAACTGCTTTGGACAATTTTACAAATACTGTCAAGAAACTATGTTGCTTATTTATTGTATACAAATCCCAACATCAGAACTAAAAATATATACAACGTGAATAAAAACTCAGGAGAAGACCCTCCATTGCAGTGGATCTAAGTCTCTTAGAGCCAAGTGCTTTCCAACTATGCACAAAAAGAAACAAATACGAAGTGGTTCTAAATATAGAGTACAAGTGGAGGTACACTGTCAGATGTAAGGCATGAAAAGGGTTTGAAGATACTCTAGTTACAGTTAGGAAGTTAAGGTATGTGGCATTTAGGAACTGTTAGAGGATGCTGTGTGAGTCTGTTGATGTTCCTCCAGCAGGTGAGGAAAAGCAAAGGCTTTGTCACATTCTGTGCATTCGTACACAACCTCACCAACGTGACTTTCTTGGTGTTGCTTAAGAAGAGACCACTGGCTAAATGACTTGTAGCACATGTCACAGCGGTACTCTCCAACTTCTTTTTCAGCATGCTTCCTCATATGCAAAGACAGCTCTTGCGCTGTTGTGAATCTGATTTGGCATTGGGAACATGTGAACCTGTGCTCGGCCGAATGAGTTTCGTTTTGAGCTCTTTGACGATGCCTTCGCTCGTGCTCTCTCAGGTATCGCCTCCTGGCGAATGTTTTTCCACAAAGCTCGCATGTGAATGGCTTCTCATTTGGATGTTCTTTATTTTGATGCTCCAAGAGGACGTTTTTAGATGTGAACCGCATGGAGCAAACAAGACAGTTATACAAGTCATCTCCCATAACGTCAACCTCTTCCTCCTCCTCCTCCTCCTCTCCTTGAAAATATGTTGGGCTGGATTTTTTAGTGGATGGATTTGATTGGTATTCTGTTTTTATGCCCTGCTGTTGATGGGAACACTTATGATGGCGGAAAGCAACGTCTCCAAGAAATCTCTGCTCACACTCAGTGCATTCATATGAAGTCAGATTACGCTGCTCGTGTTCTTTAAGCTTGCTTTCAGAGGCAAATTTGATTTTTTCAATTGTACCATCAGGATGCGTGGGGAAATGATAAATCAGATCCGTGGCACGTGCAAAACACCGGTTGCAAATTGGGCACATGAAACCATTTGAAGGTTCGCCATCTTCATCTTCAATTTCACATTTAATTTCTGCTGCAGTGCCAACGTGGCTCTTAAGATGGCTCAAGAAGAGCTGAGAGGAGGCAAAGCTGCTGTTGCACTGATTACAGACATATTCACGACTGAACCACGAGTGGTGATGGGTGTTCCTGTGCTTTTTCAGGTGAGACGCATGAAGGAAATGTTTATTGCAGTCTATGCAAGAGTATGGCCGCTCTTTGGCTTCCATGCAGCCATGCTCCGAGAGCTCCTCTGGATCTCTGAAGCGCTCACTACAAACACCGCAGCGATATTTAAGCTCTGAGGTGAATATGAATGAGCTTTCAGAGTGTGAGGCAGGCTGTTCACATTCTCCCCTTGACAGTGAAGGTGAAGGGTGGTCACTTGATGTGGAGTGGGTTTTCCAGTGCTCAGCTCTGCTACTCTTGGACAGAAACACACGATTGCAAATATCACATGGGAAATTTTCTTCACGGTGGACAGACATGTGCTCTGCTAGCTGTGAGGGTCCCGCGAAGAAGATGTTGCATTTGGAACAACGAAGTGAACGATTTTTACCGTGATTGTGCTTGTGTTTGCGCAACGCAAACAGAGACACAAACCCTCTGCCACACGTCTGACACTGAAACTCAGACTTGTGCATTCGCTGATGCTGCTGCAGCTGAGATGAGTGGAAAAAGCATTTGCCACATTGTTCACATTCATGCGGCTTTTCACCCAGGTGACAGAGCTGGTGATCTTCCAGGCTTTCTGATGTTGGGAAGGTCTTTCCGCACACGTGGCACGGGAAGTATGGTGCAGAATCGGAGTCGCTGTCCTCACTCACGTTATTTTCATCCTCATCGCTGTCACCAGTTGTACTCACTTGACTGCTCGACTGTTGTTCACTGCTGCCTCTTTCCTTCACAGCAGCCCCGAGATCCTTATACTGTTTTGGATGCCACTTTTTATAGTGTCTCGCTAGTGATTTTTTTACTGCGTACGACTTGCTGCAGAATCGACAACTAAATACATCATCTTCATGAGCTTCCCTGTAATGGCCGCATAAAGCTGGTCTCGTCCAAAACCGTTGATTACACAATTTGCAAGAATATGGCCTGTTTGGATCATGACTTGTTCTGTGGACTTCGAGATCAGACATGGTATAAAAGAGCTTAGAGCAGATGGAGCAAGAGTATTTCTGATCATTTGCATGCATCCTCATGTGCTTTTCCAGGTTTCCTTGACTAGCGCACACCCGCCCACACTTAATACATGTATTGCGCTTTTTCTCTTGTTCCTGTCTTCCGTGGTCTTCAAGGTGACTGATGAGCATTAAGCCATCTGTGAAGCTCATTTCACATTCGGAACATTGATACTGCACGGTTTTCTTCTCTTTGCTTGAGCTGCTTTGCACCTCATTTCCATCAGAATTTTTTGTTGCGTTGTCCATTGGTTCATCTTTGCAGGAAACTCCACTGATAGCTGTTTTGGAGTCTTCTCCAAACACAAAAGCAGAGTCATTAAGTGCAAAATCAAAGTTCGCTTTTAAAGGCGTTTCCAGCTGCTGGTTTGGAATGTGTCCATTTCTACACTTCCTGTAGTGGTTTCGGAGGAGACTTTTATTCCAGAAACCTTTATTGCAGGATTTGCAGTTAAAAGGACGGCCCACTGCGTGTGTACGCAGATGACCACTTAGGCCAGCTTTATTTACAAAGGTCATATTACAGTCATGACAGAAAAACTGTTTGTGAGGATCGATATCAAGAGCTCTATCTAGTTTAGATGTCAAATTAGAATTGTCCCTAAGCCGTTCATCACAACTCTCATCTACAGGCTCTTCTTTGATGTCCGAAAGAAGCTGTTGTAGGGGGGCAGTTGACACTGGTTGTGTCATTGTTTCCAGCTTGTGTGTACTCAAAAAGTGCTCTTGGAGCTGTGAAAAAAGCAAAAAACGGGAGCTGCAGTATGCACAAGAGAAGCCTTTTGGCGGGGTTTGAGAAGCTGACTGCTGGCTTTGACAAACTGTTGATACTGATGAGCTTGATAAACCACAACCTCTCTTATGATTTTCAAGCTTGGCTGCAGAGAAAAATCCACCACATATGTCGCAGAGAACAGTATTTTGCAAGGGTTTCTTGGGGCACTTAACAAAATGACGTGTCACATAATCCTTCCTTATAAATCTCTCACCGCAATGCTCACAGGAATATGGCTTTTCTCCTGTGTGCAGGCGGGTGTGCACGCGTAACTGCCAGGTGTTTCCGAAAGCACGGGGGCAAAAACCACATACATACTTATACTTCTTGTTAAAACAAGGCTGGATCCTCCTCAGCATTTGACTTTTTATCCCATCAAGAGGTCCTTTTACATTTTCTGCTGGAGGACTGGCTCCCTGCAGTAAAGTAGCATTTTTTTCCCTCAGTACCTTTCTGCATCTTCTCATCTTTTTGTGCTTTTTCAGAGATTTTTCATGAGCGAATGATGAGCCACAGCGTGTGCACTTGAATAACTTTGTCGCATGGAACATGGTGAAATGTCGGGAAAGCTTGGACTGAGTTGAGTAGCTTCTTGAACAGACCTCACACTCGAATGTCTCCTGCTTCTCAGCACTCTCAAAGCCAAACTTATTTTGCCAACCCTTACCAACATCTTCTAAACTGATTTTGGGAATACGGACCTCCAGTCGTGTTTTTTTACCTTTACAGCGAGTCTGATGTACTTTCAGGTGATCATACCTCGAAAAGCAGCTATCACAGGCTTTACAGCGATAGGGCTTTACTTCATTGTGTGTCAGAATGTGACGCCTCAGGTATCGTGGTTTCAGGAAGGTCTTGGTGCAGAATTTGCACTTGTATTCAGATTCACCATCTGCTTTGGGATTTGGTTCTGCCTTTATGGGAGAAGGAGGAGTGTCTGGCTCGTTTATTGCAGAATTGCTTTTAAGTTTCGATATCCCATCGTTGTTAATCCCATCACAGAATGCTTCATGCTTCAAACACAATGTCTGTGATCTGTATCTCTGACCGCAGTGCATACATGCGTATGGTTGGACACCTGTATGAGAGACCAGATGTCTCAGGAATAATGACCTGAACCTGAACCTCTGGCTACAGTAAGGGCATTTAAACTGAAACAGATTGGTTGTAGTGGACTGTAAGGGCTTTTTAGGAACATCCTTGCTTGTCTGTAGACTGATTTTGTTAACGTTGTTGTCAGGAGATGAGCTAGTATTAAGCTGTGTTGTCTCCTCACAGTTCCTCTGATGTTGTTTCATTTTATTAGGTCCAAAGTACTGCCCACATCTTGAGCATGGATGCACAGAATTTATCTTGTGGGCACGTTGATGATTTTTCCAACGGTCTTTTTTACAAAATCTCCGCGGACAATAGGGGCATGGGTATCGTCTATTTGCCATTGTTTCGGACTCAGGATTTCTGGTTTGAGAAAGTGAACACTTCTGACTGTGAATTTTAAGGCATATGTTACGGTAAAACTGTTTTCCACAGGTGGAGCAGGAGAAGGGTTTATCCCCAGTGTGTATGCTCATATGGCGCAACAAATAGCGGCGATTATTGTAATTTCTTTTGCAAAATGGACATTGCCTTGAAGAGGGTCCTGATATATGAGTGAGGCAATGTTTTCTTAGTACTTGGGCATCGTCAAATATCTCTTTACATAAGGAACACTGTTTCTGCTGTGGTCCATCCTGTTCTTTAACAGATTCCAAGGGCTGGTGATGCTTTGGTTCTGTACTCTCTTCAAGCTGAAGTGCCTTGTCTTTTCTATTTTTGTGGGTTTTTAGATGTCTGAGGAGATGTGCAGGATGCTGAAACTGCATAGTACAGTCTGGGCATTGAAGCGTACCCCTTTTTAGATGTGAACTTCTGTGCTGGATCAGTTCTCCAATAGTCGGTAGAATCTTTTTGCAGACAGTGCACTGTATCCTTCTCTGGTGAACAATTTTGTGACCAAACAGATGGGCCCGCTTCTTGAATCCCTTTCCACATTCCAGACAGCGGTATGGCCTTTCTCCACGGTGACTGTGTTCATGCTTCTTCAGTGACTGCGAAGAGCTGAAATATTTCCCACAAAAGTGACAGCTCAGGGAAATACTGTTCTTTGCTTCAGCTGAGTTCAAGTTAATCTCCTCATTAGGTGTACTACTTAAAGTTTCCTGTTTAGACTTGATAGAGAAAATTGAATTCCTATATTTGATGATCTTTCCTGTGAGTTTAGACAACTCGTGTTTCTTCATATGTCTGTACTTTCCAGAAGCATAACAGAAAACTGCCGGGCAGAGGTTGCATTTGTAACGTGGCACAGACCTGGGGGCTGTCAAAGCTGGGGGTGCTTGTTTTTTCTGTTCTTTTTCCTTTGTTTGTGGCTTCTGTTCAATTTCCGTTGTTTCTTTCTCAACCTTTGTCCTCAGTTTTGCTTTCTCTTTTGCAAGCCGATTAAGAAATTCTTTGAGGCAGTTTGTTTTAAGATGCCTGTATCGGTTGCATGATAAAGTGAATGTAGTGTGGCACAAGGGACACCGATATTTACCATCAACCTTTTCCTTGCCACCATATATAGCATCTCTAACACAGTCCCGCAGATGTCGAGCCCTGTTGTAGGAGTACTTGAAAAGCCGTGGGCATAGAGGACATTTAAATTTTCCTCTCATGCCATTCTCCACTTCTTGAGTTTTCTCCTGATTTTCAGCACTCTCACCGACTGCTGTGGGACTAGGGTTTAATGAAAGTACTGTACCCCTTCCATGGTGTACCTTATAGAGATGCTTTTTAACCTTTACTGCAGTTGAAAAGCTTTTTCCACATAATCCACACAGATTTGTCTTCGAGATGTCAAAAAGCTTTACAAAGCATTTCTGCATATTTGTTTGACTTGGTACCACATCCTTTTGTTTTGGCATGGTACTCTGGTTGGCAGCCACTTCAGGATTTTCAACTTGCAGCTTGGGTTGCTTGCATCTACCAGGTATGCGTTTGTGTCTTTGTAAGCTACCACCTTGTGCAAAATAAGTGCCACAGCCATTACATCGAAATGGCGTTTTGCCAGTGTGAGTTCGCATGTGCTTGATATAATGCATTACTTTTGAAAATATCAGTCCGCACCTATCACACTTGTGGTGGCCAAAGCGATTTCCTTTTTTCTGTGGACTAGAATCTGAAGGATGCTGAGATCTGTTTTTAAATCCATCACACAAATGCTTCCCAGCTTGTTCTTTTCTCAAAAGATAGAGATTACAAGTCTTGCAAAAATCAAAATTGTGCAATGCATGGCAAGAATGGTAGTGTTCAATTAGATGATCTGTGTTGTAAGCTTTGTGGTCGCAGTGTGCACAGTAATATGTGTCACTCATTCCATTTGTTGACTCCAAGGTCTTCAATATTAGAACAGGTTGCAACAATTTTCTCATTTTTGCTGCAGATTTTAGTTGAGGTGCTTGCCCTCCTGAATGGTCCACGCTGTCCCCTTCAGGTCCAGTAACAAATGCTTCTTTATATTGAAGTTTTGTTTCACTGGTATCACATGAGGAGTCATCTCTAGACAGAGGTTCACCATATAGCACATCTGGCTGGTCCTGTGTAGTAAAGTCCATATCTTCAAATGAATCTCTAGCATTTTCAGACCAATCTTCACTAAGACTCAGAGGTTCTTGGCTCACTGGACTTTTTTGCAGTAATTGTTGTGGAACTGGAGAACAGGTTGTATTTGGCTTCATTTCTGAACTTGTCCAGTCTGAAGAATTTATATTGGTAGTTGAAGACTTTGGTTGCGAGCAGGATTCTAAACTATTAGAAACACTTGTTTCAGTCTTGTCAGTCTTGTTACAGTCACTTGTCACCACGTTTCTTGTACAGTCTGGATCTGTGGTAGAGGTTCTTGTCCTATTAGCTGGACTTATCCGTTCCTCTTCGACATATCCATGTATGTCTGTGATTGAGCTCTCTGTCCGTGGAGAGGATACTGGATTAGCAGCAACACTTTGCTTGTTCTTATCACTGGTGTCAATAGAAAGACTGTCACTGGTTATATTGGGGATAACACGATCTTGATCTGGGGAAGAGGTTGTGATTTCCAGTTCGGCAGAGGGAGATATGTCTGTTATTACGCAGGGTTTTGAAATACTGTTCTTGTCACTAGTATTAACAGAAAGACTGGCGCTAGTAATGCTGGGACTATTACAATCTTGATCTGGAGGGGAGGTTGGCATTTCCTTCTCTGCTTGACTTGCAATATCCATTTCTAGAGAACGGTTTATGCCTGTGTTTAAGTTCTCTAACTGAAGGGACAATTCTGGGTTAGCAGCAACACTTTGCTTGTTCTTGTCAATAGCATCAATGAAGGGACTTTCACTGGTTGCACTAGAGCTGCTATGATCTTGAGCTGGAGAAGAGGTTGGGTTTTTCTTCTCAGACTGACTTGTGGGCTTTATTTCTATAGAGGGATGAATGTCTGTGTTTAAACTCTTCGGCTGTGAGGAAGATTCTGATTGACCAGTAACACTTTGCCTGTTCTTGTTGCTAGTATCAGTAGAAACACAGTCACTAGTGACAGTAGGTCTGCTACAGTCTTGATCTGGAGAGGAGACTGAGATTTTCTTCTCTTGTGGAGTTATCTGTGCCATTTCTGGGCAGGAATGTGTGTCCATGTTTAAGTTCTCTTGCTGCAAACAGGATTCTGAATGACTATCAACACTTTGTCTCTTCTTGTCACTGGTATCAATAGAAAAACTGTCGCTGGTGATGGTGAGATCACTGTGACCTTGATCTGGGAAAGTTATTGGGTTTCTCTTTTTCAACTGACTTGTGGCTTCCACTTCTAAAGAGTGGTTTGTGTCTGTGTTAGAGGTCTGTGGTTGTGAGGAGGACAGTGGAAGAGTGGCAACACTGGAGTTATTCACGTCTTTACTGACAAAAGGATGACTACATTTTGGATCTGGAGAAAGAGTCACCTTTGTTTTCTCTGCTGCACTTGCCAGTTCTGTATCTACATGTGGACTTGCATCTATGCTTGAGCTGTTCAACTGTAAACAGGACTCTACATGAATGTCCACAACATGCTTGTTCTTATCTCTAGAGTCCATAGATAAATTGTCAGTGTTCTTTAGGCCACTACACTCTGGATCAGGAGAAATATCATCTGACTTTCCTCCTGCACTTGCTCGTTCTTCATCTATACTGAAATGCATGTCTTTGCTGGAGCTATTTAGCAGCAAGCAGGGTTCTGGAAGCCTTGCAACTGTGGCATCACTCAAAGGATCTTCATTCAGCTCATCAAGGCTTTGACAAACTTCACTCTGAGCTGCACCTTCATCAGAGTTGTGTTTAGATAAGTCTGATTCAACATGAATAGTCCTTCTGCATTCCCATAATTCCTGTGCGGTAGCACTAGAACTGGATGCCTCAGTAGTTGGTGCCATGGGAGATTTCAAGGTATCCCTTTGAATTTCTCTCTTTTGACAGTCAGTATCCATATTCTCATGACATTTGCTGGAATTGGGAATTGGGGGTTTACGCTCATAAGAAACTTCATTTTCCAGTGAACCTGATTCTTTATAGACCTCACTGTTGTTCTGAACATCTTCACTTCCATTCTGACCATCTGTGGAGTTTGGATGATCATGTCCCTCAATTGCTTGGTTCAACAGTTCCTTCATTTCCTTTTGGGATGCATTTTCACCACTGGGATCTTGATTATATTTAAATGTACTTGTGATATTTGGAGCAGCTGAAGTGATCCGCTTTTCCTCATTGCTGTCTCGATACTCATCTATTCCCTCTCCAAAGTTTTTATGGCCACTTACCAAGAGGTCTGAATGAGCTTGTGTAAGCTCTCTCGCCACGTCCTCCTTTTGTTTCTCATCTTGGAAGCCACCATAATCAAGCTCAGTTTTGCTCTCTGTAGTCTTCATATAGGAGGTAGTAGAGGACCGATCATGTCCTGTGTATGATGTGACAGTTTTTTCTAAACTTTCCAAACTGTTCTGTGCAGACTCAGCAATGTTTTCTTGTGCCTTCACATCTGACGATAAGACTGCATCAGTCTCTGACATTTCTGAACACAAACTCTCCGTTGGAAAAGTCATATTATCCGTATGAGCAAAAAACCATGCTGATGAGCTCTGTTTTTCAGGACTATCAGTTTTAGGACTTGTATACGATTTATTTGCCATGAATTTACAAGAAGGCCTTGCTTCGCCAACATCAGCATCAGCATCAGAGCAGCTGCTGACATCCGAGTAGTTCTCAAGAAATGATGTACTTGGCATTTCATAATCTTCCTTAAGTCCTTGAAAGTCTGTTCCAAAAGATGACGGAAAAGAGTCGGAGGTCTGTAATCCTTCTGCAGCAAAATCTGGGATGTTGCCATTTCCACATCTTTGCAAGTAATCCTTTCCTAGTTGTTCTCCATCAGCTTGCCATGGTGTTTCACCACAGTATCTTTGATAAACATAGTCTGACCTGGAATTCACAACATTGGGATCTGAGCAATAGTTCGTGTTAAAGTCTGAGTTAAATACAGGGGCTTCGTGCAAAGCACCAGTGCCTGCAAAATCATGATGTCCAGTGAAGTCCTCTATATGATGGGAAAG
>VOQJ01037354.1:0-18679 GCA_015052665.1 Apistogramma diplotaenia | reverse complement strand
AAAAATATTTTAGAGGTAGTAAAAATAGGTAGTAAAAGGTAGTAAATTGAACTCTAGGATTCCTGTACAAACCCTGAAATTACAGTTTGTGTATTTGATGGGTGTTCATAAACAACAAGATAAACATGAGGGATGGGGCCTGCGGTCATGCGGCCCATTACAGGTGCTACGGTTTCAACAAGATAATCACAGAAACATAAGGAAAATTAGGGTAAAAAAAATATTCCCCCCATGCTGTTCTCCTAGAACCACAGCACGCGGTTCCAAAAAACTACCTTAGCCAAGCATTGCACAAATAAATCATGGATAACAGTTAGTGGAGGGCAGGGTCGGGGGGAGCCCGCAGAGACGAGGTTGGGATATTGTGAAGCAGGTCTGGCCTCCTGCCTAAACAGTCACTGATAGCAGTCTGTTGATGTTAACTCCAAGGTCCAAGGTTCACCAGATCCAGTCCCCACAGATGCCAGAAAAGAGGGGGTGAAGAGCATCTGAGCATGCTCCACCCGGAGAGCTTTTTATAGCCGACAAGGTCGACTCTGGGAGCCAAATTCCAGATAGGCAGATATTGTTTGGGTCAGGCTGCTCTTGTTGTTTATCAGCAGCCTTGAGTTCACTGGTGCTTTCTGTAAATCCATTTGACCAAATTCTTCAGGTTATCGTCATTTACTGTGCAGAAAGTACTCTCTCCAGATCTAAACCCCTTTACCTATGATTCCATTCACAGCTGGAGCGTGCGCATCCAGCCTGCGGCTCACATCCAATCCATGCTGAGTAAGAGTTCGTACACTTCTGGTCAGCCCGTCCATCCGGTTATGTCGTCCGACCAAAGTACGAACCACAAGCCAGATTTTCTTAATTTGTTGGTAACACAGGTATCCTCCAGCCCCAAAAAGAAGAGACGCTGTTACCAGATATCCAAATATCGGCACAATGCCACGAGGACAGGTGCGCTCTCCTTACCCCAGTCTCATCGTGGAAAAAATCTTGTCAATTACACTTATCACAATTGTCGCCCAGTTTGCCAAATCCATGGTTTTCGATTTTTTTTTTTTTGGTTTTTGATTTTAATTCAGATAGAGTGTGAAGAGAGCTCTTCAGCAGAAGCAGCAATCAGGGAAACAGGGGAGAGCAGGAGAGTGTTTCCAATGATGATGAGCCTAATTGTCAGCACCTAGGGGTACCAGAAGCAAGAGTCAATAGTAGAACAAGCTGTTTGGCATTGACAGAGATCGGGCAATTGTTTCCTGACAAATGTGGGACAATTTAAGCAGAAATAGACTTTTCACTGGTATGAGATTTATTGCCAAGAAACATTGTTACAATAAAAAAATAATCAACCAAACACAAATTTCTTTGTTTACTTTTTACTTTTTGTCCTAAGTTTTGACAAACTGCTGACCTTGATATAGCTGCTTGTGATTTTTGGGAAGACCAATAGTGATAATGTTATATCTGAGATGATGAAAAATCCATCACTTGTGAACGTCTAACTGATTAAACTGTTTCTGATTTCTTTTTCTTTTTTGGTCTAGAGTTCTAATGTCAGTCATTGTTGATGTTTTTCCACATTTAGACTCTATTATGGTAAATTAACAACTATAAAAGTGTAATTAGTGACCATCTGAGAGAACAGTGGAATCTGTGATTACTTTACTAGTGAACAATTCCCTTGCTCTTATTTTGATCACTCAGTGGCTGCTAATCAGCCAGATATGGCTGTTCCTGTTGTGTGTGTGTGTGTGTTCTTGTGTGCAAGCTGGTTCAGTTGCTGTTGTTGCAGTCTCTGATAAAGCTCTATAAGACTCAAGAGATTCTCTACTCCGTTGTCTTGGACTGTACTTGGAGTCCTTGCTCTGGACTGGTATTTTTAAGAGCAGAATTATAAAACCAGATGTGGGGCCACGCTCACCACAACCTGCTTCAGGTGGGGAACTGGTTCCTTTGCTGCAGGCTGCAGGGTAGAAAGAGGGCTATTGTCAGCAACAACCTTCCAAGAACGTGGAGCTGGAATGTGTGTGCCTGATGAGAGGCTGTTTTGCAGTGGGTTCACCTTACATTTAATTTTTCTTTTATAATATCTCCCATCAATTAGAAAATTAGTTCGTCCTCATACCTGTCCACAGAAATAAGTACGCCTGAGGAGAAATTTACTAGGAAAAATAGGTTTTCTCAATGTAACCTGATTTCTGAAGCACTTGTAAGCTCACTGTTGCTTGATTCTCGGTTGCTGATCTTTTCTGTTTCCTAACAGGAGTGAGTGCTATCCCTGGTGTTGTACCTGCAGATGCTCCTTCAAAGATATTTGCTCCAAGTGAGAACGAAAAATCACCTTGTCTGCATACCTGCTCGGTATGTGGGAAAGACTTTCCTTATGCCTCTAAGCTTCAGCGCCACCTACGCACTCACTCAGGAGAGAGGCCTTTCCCATGCTCCATGTGTGAGAAGAGATTTCCAGAAAAGGGGCTTCTCATGATTCATGAAAGGGTCCACACTGGGGAAAAGCCATTCCCATGCACGTTCTGTGAGAAACGATTTGCCAGTCAAGGGGAGCTCCGGCTGCACCGGCGGACACACACGGGTGAGAGGCCTTATCACTGCTCCATCTGCCTAAAGAGCTTTTCTCGTCACTGGCACTTGAAAACACACTTGGAGGCGATGCACTCTGAGGTTGTCGCAGGCTTTACGAGGAAGAAGTTTCCTTGTTCAGAGTGTGAGAAAAGTTGCAACTCAGCTGCTGAGCTGAGGGATCATCAGAGGACTCACACTGGAGAGAGACCTTACCAGTGCTCATTTTGTGACAAACGCTTTGCCTTGTCAGGTACACTTGTAAGACATGAGCGGCTCCATACCGGCATTACACCTTATCACTGCTCTGACTGCGGGAAGACGTTTGCACAGCAGTGGACACTGACTACACACATGCGGACTCATACAGGAGAAAAACCCTACAGCTGCATGCAGTGCGACAAGTCTTTTGTTGCTCCTGGAGAACTTCGGAGGCATACGAGGATTCACACCGGGGAAAAGCCGTACACCTGCACAGACTGTGGAAGGCACTTCTCACTTGCTGGAACTCTCAGAAACCATAAGCGGTCATGTACACAGAGCAAGAAGGAGTCCATTACAGAAGACGTCTTGGGCCTAATTCAGGCTGCAGCTGAAGAATCTTCCCAGCAAGATCTGGTCTGCAACGTCAGCTCTGAGGTAGCGACAATACATGGGTATTCAGAAGGTACAATCTGTGTTAGATTTGCTTCAATTTGTTTTTATTTTTAGGTGTCTGTCAATCAGAGTGTGCCTTGTACAGCTGAGCACAATTCCTCAGAGGGTATTAAAAAATCAGCTCAGTGTGAAAATAGCCCAAAAGGACCCGTCGACCAGCTGGATGACACTCCTCCCACCCCACATATGAATGTAATCGTGAAAGAGGAGGAAGAAGAGGAACCGTTGTGTGGTACATAAACAAGACATTCTAGATTTTTGTCTGGTAGATTAAAAAGTGTGTGCTCATCTCTGATGTTCATGTGTTGCTTTTTTGTGTTTTTTCCAGTAGAAGAAATTCCAGAGCAGGTGCCTGTTGGTGAGGACTGTATTATTCCAGAAGAAACTGAAAAGCAGCATCAGGAAAGCAGCACAGAAATTAGTATTAAAGTCAAGGAGGAAGAAGAGCAGCCTCTCAACAGTAAGGAAAATACAAGAGTGCAGATGCTACTGTTAATAATTAGGTTAACTAAACCAGCTGGGCAAGAATATGTTCTTTCTCCCAGATGTAAATCATTAAGTAACATCATGTAACAGTGTGACAAAGAGGTTAAAATAAAATATATTTATAGTTTTTTTTATGTTTATATTATATATAATTCTAGGCTTTAACTTTGAATGGTAAAGGCTGATGGATGACAGCCTGCCATTTTTTTTAATGCAGCAAACATCTCAAACCAGATATTTGTTAGATGTAATTCAGCTGAATACAAACTTTGTATGTCTTAGAAATACTGAATGACAGTTTCCTGCACCAAATTTGCACTGCAACACACTTTACCAATATCTAGTAGCTCAGTCTAGTGTTAGACATTTGATTAAAATGGAGACCATCTTTTTCCACAGAGATGTCTAGCTTGAACCTGAATCTGTGGTGCCATCGCATATGTCATGCTTTGTATATTCTAGTGAATATAAACTGGGCTTTAAGATGAAAAACTCTCACCTGTCACTAATGTTGTTTGGGTAAACATAAGTAAAGCCTCAGTCAAGCAGACTGGTTGGTGACCCCCTTGGCAATTTCCAGTCGATCGTGTCTGAAAAGGTGCAATGTAAACCGGAAACTGAGGACATTAGCCTTCAAATTTGTACCTTTCCTCTGTTACCAATGGAGTTTTTTTTCTTCATTTCCAGTTCATGTTGCACATTTCAGTTTCACTACAGCTGGTTGAGTAGCTTGCAAGCATTTGCAAAGAAGTCTGTGTTTTTTATGCAAATTATGGACAACCATGACAATTTGCTAGTGACCAAAGCAATTGCAAGGAGGGTTCGGTGCAGCGCTGTATACTTTTCTGATTTTCTGCTAGTGACTGCCAGCAACCTCCAGCTTGTATTTTTGCTTTGCGACCAGTGGCTACCAAATGGTCACCGACTGGTCTCTTGGTCTGTGAGACTGGAGACTGATCAAAAGCTTTATTTGTTGTAAGGGCCTACTGCTTGTTTTTAAGCAACTTAAAAATTTAGTAAAAGAGTAATCCCATCACAGATTAATAGTTTTACATTTGCTGTTTTGGTCACTGGTGTTTTTAAATCACTTTTCAGCTCTTCACATTTATGTTTCCACAGTGTCTGGAAAAGATCCAGATTGTGTTGCAGACAGTGAGAAAGAATATCCTCCAGCATCGCCAGTGCGGGAACAGTCAAATAACAATGTACCAAAGAGCTCTTACTGCTGTGGCCTCTGTGGAAGAGACTGCCACAAGATGTCTGCACTTCAGATCCACATGCGGATTCACTCTGGAGAGAAACCATACCGCTGCACTCTGTGTGGGAAACAGTTTACCCAGAAAGGTCAACTGAAAGGTCACTATAAAGTTCACACAGGTGAGAAACCATTTTCCTGTCCAGACTGCGGCAAGAGCTTTGCCCACTCAGGGGCCATGAACCGACATCGGCTAACGCACACAGGAGAAAGGCCCTATCACTGCTCCAAGTGCGACAGGAGTTTCAACCAGTCTGGCCGCTTGAGGGAACATGAGAAAATCCACTTAGGTGAGAAGTTTGACTGTCCCGAGTGCGAGAAGAGTTTCACACGAGCGTCAAGCCTCAAGAATCACTTCAGGCTACACACAGGAGAGAGGCCATATGGCTGTGACATCTGCGGGAGAGGCTTCAGCCGCTCACAAAGCCTGAGGCTCCACAGACGAAAGCACGAGCAGATTCAGTCTGAGGAGCAGTCCGCGTTCAGTATGAGGAATGATGACTTTTCACAAAGCGACGATAACTCTCCAATTAACATGTGCATAACAGACAAGAAAGATGGATGATGTATTTATAAAAACGTGTACCAGTAGTATTATTAAGACTTTGGACAGTAAAACATGAACTAGATGATGTGGAAGTAAGGGACTACCTCCATGACTAAAACTTTTATTAAGACTTTTGTGTGGTGGTTCACACTACAGATGGTCAGCACTAGTACTTGGGTGCAAGTCATCACAATAAATGTTTGTGTGATAAGCAAAATATTAATATTTTATCAATGTACAATGCCAGTAACCCATTCTAAGATGTTACACAACAGTGCAACCCCAGCAGCACCCCTCTTTCTTTGTGTGACAAGAACTTGAAAGCAAGCAATGTGAGAAAGAAGCAGCTGTCAGATGCACTAATGAATGCGGTCTGGTAGCATTTTGGTCTAAAAAAATGAACAGTGGCAACATAAACGGTCACTGGAACAATGCGTGACAGTGCTAACAGTGCTAATGTTAGCCACATTTGGTAAACTAATCTTGTACACTAACGTGGGTGTGCAGTGCTATGCACGGCTCGGTATCACACAGCTGCATTAAAATACTGTTTAACTACTAAAGAATGTGATTAGCTGTTTTAAATTGCTTTCAGATGCATAGGCAGTTTATGTATGTCCACTAGACTAAGCAAATTTTTGATTGTCGTGAGTATTTTCTCACTTTGAGATTGGTCAACTGGCCTGGTTTTTTTCCCCTTTAATTTTCCCATTTAATTGAATAGTAAATTTGCCTCCAGGATCATCCCTAGTCTACGCAAAAATTATTAATGTTAAAAAAAATGTAAATCCCTGAAAAGTGTTGACAGATTACTAAAAAAGACCTGGTGATGTTTTGCAAATAGCAGAAGCCAAACACATTTTCACTAATTTGTGCAACATCTTGGAAAATGTTTAAATTCCACATTAGAGGTTACATTTACTCAGCTCTGTCACTCATTACCTGTCTTTGAGCCACTGAAATAATGGACTCACATTCATTATAATAAATGACTCTATGGTATTTCAATTCATTTTTATTTTTACAGCGCCAAATCACAACAAATAGTTGCTTCAAGGCACTTTTTATTGTATTGTTATCAAACTCAGTGTGGAAATTTGGTTGAATATTTTTGTTACAGTGGCCATAAAGGAATTTAAGAATCGGGTGAAACTTGAACTTCTTTGGAACATTTGGCCAGTATTGAAACATGAAATAATAAAGTAATTTTTCTTTCAGTGATGATTGCTTTTTAGCTGAGCTGTTTTCTGTCATTAATTATGAACCAGGTAATGATTTAAGGTAATTTGATTTTAAAGGCCGTTTAAAGGTACCATATCCTCCAAGTCTGTGATAAAAAAGGCAGTAATTGGAAGCCATGTAGATGATTAATTTTGCTGCCTCTGTCTAAATGTGTGGGATGTGTTATATTGATCAATAAAAGTTGAAAACACTACTTTGCTTGGGGTTTCAGGAGTGTGGTCAAATAGTTAAAACCCTCCATCCTACTTGAAGATTTGCCTGGATGTGCTAGACAGGTTTAATACTGTTTTTGCAAAGATCAGAACAATGCAGTTTATGGCAAACTTGATTTTTTTTTAACCAGTGGGAATAGGGTATAATATAGATGGATTAATTTTCTTCCACTTATCCAATTCAGGGTCCAGCTAGCACTACATGAGAGGCTGGGTACACCGTGCAAAAGTTGCCACCGTGTTGCAGGACTGACACAAACCTTCATACATTCACACCTATGGGCAATTTAGAATCACTAATTATCCTAATCCCACTAACTGCATGGACTGTGTTGGGGAAGCTGGAGTACCTGGAGAGAACATGCATACTCCACAGCCAGATGGTGGATTCAGTGATAACCACCATGCTGCCACATAACGGTGTACAAAAACACAGCATGTGACCGGAATGAGGGGTTATAATACAGTTTTAAACAAGCATCCCAGTACTGTGCTGTGCTGCAGCATGCTTGATTCAGGGAGGCTTCACTGTCCCAGAGGTCTCCATGTTCTTATGGGCTGAGCTACCTGATGGTGTATGGAAGATTTACACAGTTCTTGTGGCTGGGCTGTGTGAACAGAATTGTTTTCTAGGGTCATTACTTTTACAGAGCAAGCTAACCAGCAATATCTAATAAAGTAAAATAACAGCTATAATGGTCAAATAATCTATTGTATATGATTCTGAAAAGTTCGTTTACATTGTAATAATACAGCTGGCACTCTAGTTTTATTTAAAAAGTCTAAATGCTTTTTTTCTACTTTGCAAAACAATTATCCTATTCTGTTTAAATTATTGTGCAGCACCACTTTGCACATTCAAGAATTCTGTAATGGGACACAGACCTTCATCTGAAATTCAAAAGTGCATCTGGCAATTTTCTTTATAGATGTCCACCCCCCTCTGATTTAAAAGATCCTGAGAGCACCCCAGTACTTAAAGCAGTTTGAGTCAGTATTTGATTGAAATTGATGTGAAGATTTGATTTCTTGGTTAGAACTTTTTTATGAGTGAAGCTTACTTTTGTCAGGGGCAAAATTTCAGAACAAAAAAAGACTACTGGAAAGTATTAATGATGTGAAAATAATGAGGTCACTCTATTTTATATAGCTTTACTACATTATGGTTGTGGTTTATAATTTTATCATACAAAGAATTGCACATTTACATATGGAAGCTTGTTTGCTCCACTAGAAAACCAAACATTTTTTACCATCCACAAGTCAAAATGTCTTTGAACTGTGGAAGGAAACCGGAACGCCCAGGGTAAACCCACACAGACACGGGGAAAACATGCAAACTCCACACAGGTTACTTGGTGGTTCTGCATTGTCCACAGGTCTGAATGTGAGTGTGAACGGTTGTCTGTCTCTCTGTGTTAGTCCAGGCTGGCGACATGTACAGGGTGTACCCTCCCTCTCGTCCTATGTCAGCTGGGACAGGCTCCGGTGCTCCCACCCGACCCTGAAAATGATAAGCGGAAGAGAATAGACAAATGGAATTCAAAATTTCAAATGATGTCAAAATCTTGACTTACTAATTCCTGACATTGTAACTTATGGATAGTATTTTTTTCTGTGGCCGAAACACGTTCAAACGTGGTCAAGTAATCCTGAGATTATTTTATCTTATGCACCTCCACATCTCCACGCATTGCCCCCTCGCACTGGACCAGATGTGCCCACAGACGCACCTCCACAGACCTCACTGCTGCTACTGAAGGCAGCACCGCTGAATGGAAGCATTCTGCTGACCAGGTTTGAACAGGGAAAATAGCTTTTATATGTTAGCAGCCTTTTTTGTATAAGTTGCAATAACAGGAGGTATTAGTTTACAGAGCGTATTCAGGACGTGTATGATCCAAGTTTGTTTGTTGGGGAGGACTTCAAACGGAAGTTGTTGGAATTACGAGGTAGCTTGAAAGCGGCGCAGAGATAAATAAATGCGTCGTGCAGCGGAGAAGCTGTGGCAGCAGAGGTTATTATTTTGGTAACGTAAGACGTGTCTGTGGGCTGTATGATGTACCTCTGCGCCTGCAGAGCTTAAAGCTCACCGCTCAGAGCTCAGAGCTTGTCCAGGTGGACGTCGCCGACCATAACGCTCCAGTCGATGAATGTTTGCTAAAGTTAAGACCGCTGCTAGAGTAAGCTAACGCTAATGTACTGCACGTTTAGTTGAACTAATAGCGTATCACTGTACTAGGCTTGGGTGAACAGCCGTTTTCTCTGTTACTTTATATTAGTAAAAAAAATGTAAAAAACAGTGTTAAATTCAGAGGCTGAACGTCTCTTAGTTGAACTTTGACATTCACGTGGATTTCTGCGCAGTAGCTAGCTAAAGTTAGCCATAGTTACGATACTGGTGTTAAGGACTTCTCAGTGGTGAGAGTGCTTATAGCACCCCAGTTTCGATCATGATATTGAGATATAATACACACAAAAATTTATGTGAACTAATATAACTGCAGTTAACGGGTTTTTTTGTTTGTTTGTTTGTTTTTTTTGCGCATGCGTGACCTTTACATAAAGCTTGAACTTGCAGCAGATCATGATGCAGCGTCCCCGGTCTTAGTCATTAAACAGCTGATTTATGATGGCATTACGAAGCATAAGTGAGGCATTTATCACAGCTGAATATATTCTTATATGTTAATCTTAATGCTTAATGAACATCAAACATTATGGGCACTGTTGTTCAAATGTTAACAATGTGCTTGTTACTGTAAATTGGAGAAACTGTGCTTTTCACTTTACTTTTTCTTATGCACACTTCTTCCACCAGCAGGAAGTGACACATGGCTGATTGTCTGTACTCACTTTCTCTGTCTCTCACTGTGACAGAGTAATATTGTCAAGATGGTGTCGTACAAGCGGCTGAACCCTGAAGACGTCCAGTTTTCCAGTGCAATATTAACAGAAGAACGTCATCCTGTTCAACAGGCAGTTCCAGTGAGTTCATTTATATTTTTGAATCTGTATGTCTTTTTATAATCTCTACACCGGAAGCACTTATGTTTTAGGATCTTACTTCAGCAGGATTATTCACAAAATTATGGCTAATGTTTTTTTTTAAGGAGTTCTGGCAAGAAACGTAAAAAAAAAAGAGTTAAAGAGCGAGAAGTGTTTACTTTCGGACTTTGACTTCCTTGCTGTGTATTAAGGTATCGGAGCCAGAGGATGCCTCCTTGCTTCAACATAGACCTTCATGCTCTGTCACCATGGGTCTCCTGATAATCGGTTGTCTCCTGCTGGTGGTCTGTGCTGCATGGCTGCTGGGCACTGTGTTCTGGCTTAAGTCTCCCAACCAACAGGTGCATAAGCCACCACCGCCAGCCCCAGGACAGAAGCCAGGCTCCGAAGTGCAAACAGCAGCAAATGATACTGCAGCTGCTTTTCGCAGTGAGGCATGCAGTCTGATCCCAGAGGCGTGGAGGTTTGATTGCTACCCTGAAAGAGGGGTGGTTGTTACCCGAGATTTGTGTGAGTCACGGAATTGTTGCTTTATACCTGCATCCACTGCTTCCTCCTCTGCCACCCGCCCATCAGGGAAAAACGGGATCCCTTGGTGTTTCTATCCTCCGGATTTCCCTTCGTACTCGCTTGTGTCACTAAATGACACGCTGCTGGGACAGAAAGGCACGCTTGTGAAGGAGGTGAAGACGTATTACCCCGGAGATATCCTCACTGTAGAAGTGGAGGTACGCCATGAGACAGACAAGCGACTGCGTGTCAGGGTGAGTTGAGATCAGTCGTGTAAAGTATATGATGGAATATTTTTGAAAAGATTATATATTTAGTTGATTTTTTTTTTTAAGTGAAAATTTGCAAATAAATAAAACCTCTACACAGATTTTCAGTGTTGTTCAGGCGAGGCTGGAAAAACTTCAGATTGTTTCTTGTAGAAATCAATACAACTGAAAAAAAATTGAAAGTACACCTGTCTGTTACAGATGTAAATATTGTACTTTTTTTGCACTGAGGTGTCAGAGGCCAACAAGCTCTGTGCCGGTCATTTTTGTCATGCTGAGTGCTTTTTAAAAAATTATTATTACATACTGCCATAAATTCTCTTGTCTGTCATTTAACCACAAATTGTTCTCAATCAAGATCACCGATCCTTCGAGCGCACGGTTTGAGGTTCCCATCTCCGTCCCCGCTGTCACCAAGAAGGCAGAAAGCCCAGATTACATCATCGAGCTGTCAAAGCAGCCATTTGGTCTTGTTGTGAAGAGACGAGCTACAGGAGTGGTGCTGTAAGTCTGAGCCCAATACGACATGTCTGATATGAAATATTATAGGATGGCAACTTCAGATTTCTGAAACCCTCAGACTGGATAAATATGATATTAGGTTCATGTAGAATAGCTTTATTGCATTACTGGTTTTCCACCTTTTCCTACATACACTTCTTGTTCATTACTGTCGCCTTCAGTCGCTGTGACCGAATCTGGAGGTAGAAATAAGGTTTTATTTATTTTTTTAAACAAATTTATTGTAAAACCGTACTTTCAGTATACCTGAGACATCATGATATTATTTTAATTTCAGAAGTGTGACCTCAACATATCACACAAGAATGCCTTTTGTGCCTTTTTTTTTATGGTGTTCACAATACAGAACAAAGTGCAGATGAGATACGTACACACTTTTTACATTTTTTTAAAATATGACATTGAATCACAGGAAGGAAGCATCATTCTCCCATTGGTAGCTCCTCCTGGAGCTACTCAGGCTAGAAGAGCATCAAAGATTTTGTGGTGATTTCATATCAAAAATATTGTGGACTCGAGGATGATTCTCTCCTCTGGCTGCTCTCGTCATTAGTGATTCAAGCTCAATCTTGTAATCCTCATTTGGCTGAAGTTGAAGAAAAAGGCTGTAGTTGGATGTCCTCATATATGTCAAAGGTATATTCAGTTGTAAAATGAGTGTATTGTCATTACTTGTCTTAATGTTTCCTGTTAGTATGAACACCACTGTGGCGCCTCTCTTCTACGCGGATCAGTTCCTCCAGTTTTCCACTTCTTTACCCACTCAGTTCATCTATGGCCTGGGTGAGCATCGCTCCACCTTCCTGCATGATGTCCACTGGAACACGCTGACCTTGTGGGCCAGAGATGTGCCTCCAACGGTACTGATTTCTCTGTTCAGTTAGTCACACGCAGGCATGAACAGTCTGTGGTTGGAGCTGCAGTGTGTTTTCAGAAAAAGACATTGAACAATTACTATTTTTCATTTTTGGATTATGTTGTTGGATTTGTTTAGTTGTTGCATATAATTACATGAAATGTTTTGTAATATCTTTGTATTCCTCTTCTGTACTGTAGGAACAGACAAACCTGTATGGGGCTCATCCATTATACCTGGCAATGGAGGATGGAGGGAATGCACACGGCTTCTTCCTGCTAAACAGCAATGCAATGGGTCAGTCTGCTCATCGCCCTCAGTCATTGACTTAAAAGTTTCAACAGGACACACACACAGACACACACACTCTAAAATGCTTATGCGTGCAACATTTCGTAAATGCTCATGTGACAGCAGCTGAGGAAAAAAAAAGCAAAAGCATAAAAGCAGAAGTTACAAATGGACTTTCCAGTGATTGATTTTTGCAGCATGACTCCACATGTACTTCCCTTTGTTGTTTGGAGATATAAATCATCATATGTAGATGTCATATTGATAATTCTGAAGCTTACCAACATAAGTTGTAAATTGATTTGCAGATGTTTCAGTTTTACTATGATTTAATTTTGCCGTTGACTTGAAATGAAAATAACTTTACATAATTGGCAGAGCTTTCTTCCTCTTTGCTTTTCAGTTATATTTTCACATAGGGGGCAAGAATGCTACATGAAACACAGAACACACCACAACATTTACAGCAAAAGTTAACTTGCAATATCCCTTTTTTGTTTGCCAGACGTGGTCCTCCAGCCTGCCCCGGCCCTCACCTGGCGCACTATTGGTGGAATCCTTGACTTTTACATTTTCCTTGGTCCTGATCCCAGTTCAGTGGTTCAGCAGTATGTGGAAGTTGTAGGTTAGTAGTAGCACTGTGCTGAGATGTGCTTATATATAGACATATGTACTGTACCTTCATCACGGTGACTGATAATACAAGATTGATGCACAAATGTTTCACACAGATATTACCAACTAGTAAAACCACAAAATAAGATTAATAAAGAACTTCATAAATGGCTTCAGACCTTTGCCTCTGTCATTGTGAGTTTGCCGGTTTCTGTTTTGATAACTCCTCCCACTTCCATCTTTGTTGTCACAGGATACCCAGCGATGCCCATCTACTGGGCCTTAGGGTACCATCTCTGCCGTTGGGGCTACGAGACGAGTAATTCTACGTGGGAGGTTGTCAAGAGCATGAGGAATTATGGGATACCTCAGGTAATTTTTGTATTGCATGCCAATATTTTTGTGCATTTGTGCTTTTCTCTTAAGTAGTCATTTTATTCCTCCCTGCATGACTCTTGATTGTTCATGATGACGGACACGTTGGCAGAACGCTGCTCGTTTCAATAATGAGTGTCTGTTTAACTGCAGGATGTCCAGTGGAATGACATCGACTACATGCACAAATTTTTGGACTTCACATATGATTCAACAAGTTTTGACACGCTGCCGGACCTGGTCAGGGACCTGCATGCTCATAACCAGCGCTATGTCATGATCCTGGTATATACACACACACACACACACACACACACACTGCTGTCATGTGTGTTGCCTCTCTTTTGGCCTATGAGTGTGTAAGTGAGTTGTTTCTTAACCGTTTAGGATCCGGGTATCAGCAGCACACAGCCTGAGGGCTCATACTGGCCATTCGATGAAGGTCTAAAGAGAGGAGTTTTTATTAAAGATGCCAAAGGGAAGACACTCATTGGGAAGGTGAGACACACAGACACAAAACATGCACTATGAAACCGCATTAATGGGTTTGCAAAGTATGCTGAACCAAGAATTTTCAGTAACTTTATGATGATGTTCATGTTGGACGTGCTTTAAGTGCACAATCAGTACTTTGCAAAGGGAATCCATGTGGTGCATGTGCAACCTGATGAACTGTACCTTTTAGTGAAGGAATCCGTACATCGTGTTGTCATAGGGAAATGAGCATAAATATATCTGGACCTAACCTTGCTGCCAAGTGTCTTACCTGGCTGGTATTGTAGCTATTAACATGTTTTTGTTGTTTCATGACACAGAACTCTTTAAATTCGACGCAGCTCTCTAACCCATCAATCTTACTTCACAGTACACTCTCTGCTGTAGCTACAGTGCAGCTGCAGTTCAGCTGAACTTGAGCTTGTTTTAGTTCAGCTGCAGTAGTTCTAAAGCACAGCCAAGTAAGCCCAATAATGAATGACAGAGCAGCAGCCTCTTTTGGATAAGTAGTCTTAAATTTTAAGCATGTGCTTTTAAAATGCAATTCTTCCTTCCTTCTTCCAGGTGTGGCCTGGTCTCACAGCATATCCAGATTTCTCTGATGAAGTGACACATGAATGGTGGTTCGACAACCTGCAGAGGTTTCATGAGAAGGTCCCATTTGATGGACTGTGGATTGTAAGTGTGTGAACGGAAAGGCTACATGTGTGATGCATAAGCCTTTAAAGACATCTCCTTCTGACAACATCTCGCTTGGTTTTAGGACATGAATGAGCCGTCAAACTTCCTGGATGGATCAACTAATGGCTGTCCGTTAAACAGCCTGGAAAACCCTCCGTACACTCCAGGTGGGAGACTTGGGATGTTGACCAGAAATCACACAACAAATTTTGCATGAACCCAACGATGTATCTGGGCTTCATATGACTTCTACTTTCAGGTGTCCTGGGAGGTTTGCTGAGAGCCAAAACCTTGTGTGCCACTGCCCTGCAGAAGCAGTCCATTCATTATAATATGCACAGTCTATATGGACTCATGGAAGCTAAAGCCTCTGCCAGGTTTGATGCTGTTACGCACACACACGCACACACAGCGAGCAGTTCGTGTCCTTTTAAATGCTCTGCCTGTTTTTACTTCCTCTTTGTTTTCTTACTCAGTGCGCTGAAGCGACTTGTGGTGAAAAGACCTTTTGTGATCTCGCGCTCCACCTTCCCCAGTCAGGGCATGTACTCGGGTCACTGGCTGGGAGACAACAGGAGCCATTGGAAAGACCTTTACACTTCTATTGCAGGTTAGAGGTTCAGCAGTTGTAATGCACGTCGTGCTGATGCACATAAACCTTTGTGGCTGACGTGCATTGAGGATAAATGTTAGTACCCGAGTTATTTGAGTTTGAGAAAGTTTTGTGTGAAATTGCCCATCTTATAATTAAATGTTTAATCCCCATCTCTTTCTGTGCATTAGGTATGTTGACCTTTAACCTTTTGGGCATCCCACTGGTGGGTGCAGATGTCTGTGGCTTCAGTGAGGAGACGGAGGAGGAATTGTGCGTCCGCTGGACACAGCTGGGAGCTTTCTATCCGTTCTCACGAAACCACAACGCTATCATCATGAAAGTAAGATTATCCACCAGAAATGTGAAATCTTTTGGAGCACTATCACTTACAGGTCTAGCTGTGCCTCTGGAAAGTGTATTATTTATGTGTCTATGTATTTATTTATTCATTGATTTATTGTTTCTTGATGACACCTGGAGGTTTTACATCACACACTTGATGGATCACTGTTCTAGGGTTTGTGTAGCTTGAGACTTGAGAACCTAAACTAGATGAATAATGACAGATTAAATGTCCTTATTTATTTATTTGCATCTCCAGCTTGTTTTTTTTACCACCTGCTGTTGAAATGTTTTCACAGCCTCAAGACCCGACAGCTTTCAGCCCGCTGGCTCGCACCGCCATGAAACAGGCTCTGCTGCTGCGCTACTCTCTCTTTCCCGTCCTCTACACTCTCTTCCATCACGCACATGCACACGGACACACTGTGGCTCGACCAATCATGTTTGAGTAAGCAGATCTCTTAAAAATTGAGCCGCCGTGTATTCCATTTGTTTCGATTTAAGGGGATGTTGACATAACTTTACGTACTCAAAAGGTTTCCCAAAGATGTAAAAGCCTACGGCATCGACAAGCAGTTCATGTGGGGGAAGAGTTTGCTGGTGACACCAGTGTTGGATCCTGAAGTCGACTACGTGGATGGTTACTTCCCAGAGGGTCTGTGGTATGATTACTACACGGTGAGACTCTCTGAACTGTAGTTTTATAGAGTGCTGGGTGACTTGAACAGATTGCTTATATCATTCGTGTTCCTTTTACCTCAAAGGGCGACTGTGTGAGCAGTAAGGGTGAAGAGCTTCGACTCAACGCACCTCTAGATAAGATCAACCTGCATTTGCGTGAGGGCTCCATCATACCAACACAGGTAAAACAGAGTGTGCACTGATGGCTGCACCGAGGCTCACTGTAAGATGAATATGAGCTGCACATCATCCACAGTTACTTTAGCACTCAAGTCCAAGAATAAAAATATCGAGTTTAAAATATAAAAAGATCCTCTAATTATTGCTACTACCTTGCCCCTCCTTTAGGGGTCTGCAGCAGTATCCCACCTGCCCAGAGTTCATGTTCATGCTCTAGTTTTCTCTCCATGTTTGAACAGACGCCCAACCTGACCCTGTGGGTGAGCACCGGTCAGCCCCTCCACCTCGTCTCAGCTGTGTCTGAAGACGGTTCAGCCAGTGGAGATCTGTTCTGGGATGATGGCGAGAGCATCGACACCTACGAGAAGAACCAGTACGCCTACATCGTCTTTAACGTCGCTCAGGTATTCACCAATAATCTGCCCCGTATGTTTGCTGGTGTCTACTCCAGCCTGCTTTGTCTGATTTTTCCCATAATGCCTCATGATAGCATGCACAAACTGTCTTAGCTTATTTAATTTAGCTGTGGATTATATGTGGGGATAACGGGGTCTGTGACTGAGATCCTTGCTTCTAGTTGGATCTCACCCGAAAAGCTGATTGAGATTTTTTTATTATCTTATTTTGTAGAACACGATGACATCCCAGGTGCTGCATAACAATGTTGAGGCGTCGTACATCACCGTGGAGTCAGCCACCTTCTATGGTGTAAAGGAGAAGCCAAGTAGAGTGTTGGTGAACTCCCAGGATGCAGCATTCACCTACAGAACTAACCAGGTGAGACTGAGTCATGTTTTTAGGGGTGGGGAAAAAAGAAAAGGGCCACATAAAGACTCTCTATTCTTAGCTTCTACATTTCTGAATCAGCAATTTCCAGAGGCAAAGGTTTTTGAATGGCAGTCTGCAAAACTTCACAGTAATGTCAACAAATTCTGCTGGAGGGAAGAAACTAACTCTGACAAGATGTATTAGAGACAACTGAAAGATGCTTCTACGTTAAAGCCCTTAGATTACATTATTAAGTCTTTTATTCTTTTTATTTTTCTGTCACAATGAAGGTCTTTAATCACTTAGTTCAGTTGTATTTCATCTGCAGCTCACTGGACACAGGATGAAACTGGAGGACAAGGCAGCATTTATGTCTTCCTCTTGCTTTGTTTTGGATTCAAAATAAATTTAAATGAATTTGAAGGGAATCTGAGTTGTATGGGTATCAGATTGTTTGGGTTCTCACTGATTCATTTTAATCTTTTGGCAATTTGTTTTTTGTGGCTGTTTCTCCTGTAACTCTAAAATGAGGACAAATGCATAATGAAGGATAAAAAAAGTAGATCAATGTGTGTTTTTTTTTTAATCCCACTGCTGTTTTATTAGTACATATTAACTGGCTATTTTAAATAAAATCATAAAATAGAATTTTTTTTATTTTTTACATTTTTTTGTTGCTGCCAACTTGCAGTACCTGGATGGCCCACCAGGTGGCCAGTACGTACAGTATGTATGTACAGTAGCTGGTGGATTTAACTGCTCACTTTAACACTTTGTAATATTTATTTTGCTAAGTAAATAAACTCCTTCTCCAATAAAGGATGACATTTTTGTTTTTTAAAATTTAAATGAATCTGAAAAACTGTAGCAGTGAAATAAATATAACAAGATAAAAAAAAATTTAAAGAGTCTATAAAAAACCTCTAAATACCAAATTAATAACATTTTGTTCTAAAGTACTGCAGGACTTGTTGCCTTGTGTAGTTGTAATGATTTTGCTCCCTGGTCTCTTTCTGCAGGTGTTAACAGTTGCTGCTCTGGGTCTCAACCTCAGTCAGAACTTCACCATCAGCTGGATGTAATGGGTGCTCTCTCTGAGGATTAGAACAACTTTTTAAAGGGATTTTGGCTCTTGACTCTGAGACACTGGATGTGAACGTGGATGTTGAGTAATTTTCTTCAGTGCTGGCTTTCGCCCTTCAAACAGGAGTGTTTCACTTGACTCTCTGAACGTGTCCTTGGGAGATGCCTGTGTGTCTGCAGCAAGCTTAGCAATGAAATGTCTGGAGCTCAGCTTTTTCACCATTTAAGCGTCTCTTTAGTGTTTCCACATCTGTGCTGGGTGTAGTGCTAGTACACTTTTTAACTTGGAGGGATTCAGTTGTTAGAGTGAACAAGCATACATGAAGAGGGTTCAGTGTGTTTTAGAGTTTATGTGCATGGATTTGGAGTGCAGAGTCAGGGCCGACTGTCCATTAGTTAGAAGTAAAAGTGAAGGTGCCCGCGGGGGGGGCGGGGGGGGGGGG
>VOQJ01037353.1:9108-35463 GCA_015052665.1 Apistogramma diplotaenia | reverse complement strand
AGTTAGGATCAGACTCCTGGCTTTCTCATCAGCATGTAAAACAGAGGAGCCAGGATGTCTGTAAGAAACCTTTAGTCTTAAAAGTTAACACCTTCTTGTGAATTGTTTTCATTGTATTCTTTGTATTGTCTATCACGTGAGATGTGACGTCTTCGACGTCATATCAATGCGACCATGTCATGTGACTTTTCAAATAAAACCAGACAGCGCTGTTGGGCCGACGTTGATGACCGTTTCCTGTTACAACGTGCGGGAAATTCGTTTTCTGCTCTGAGTTTCAGGGAGGCTGATTGTCTTCCCTGCCGGCAGTAGCTGCATCTGGGGTGAAAAACGGTGTGGCTGTTTTGTTAGATGATGCCTACGAATCCATCAGTAGCTAACAAGTGCACTAACCCACAAAGGAAATGAAAACTATTTTCTGTATCTACATATTATGCTAGCTACAGAAATGCCATAGCTTGTACATGCTAATGCACACGATTAAACGCACAGAGCATGTTTTGTTGTTAAAGCGCGTTACAGGAAGGATACAGCACTCTGTAACACACTGAATGCATCATATATAAGTGTAAATCCTCTGGTTTCATATACAAAAAGAATTATTGCACTATCTTATGTGGTTGTAAATCTATGGGCATTTAAAATTAGCTACCAGCTGGGATCGCCACTGATCCCGTAGGTCTGAAGGGGCTATGTATCAGCAATATTAGAAAGAATGGCATGTAGATGTACTCAAAAACTGTACCTTTGTGATGTGTGATCTGGCTGTTGTGGGCTGATGGTTGGGTTATTGTAGAAATAGGCCATTACTTCTGTTTCCGAGTCAAGCTGAGAATCAGACAATTCAAAACAACCCGCATCCTCTTCATCAGAACTCTGGAGGAGAAAGTCTCGGAGATCTGACGGATGCTGCCACTCAGAGTCCGACACAGCTGAAAGATCGATTATTACATGAAGATGATTATTCTGAGTTTTATCAACATCATCAATAAACAGCTTGAAAAAGTCACTCAAATATAAATACTGATCATTCCAAAAAAGGAAACAAACCTTGTCGATCTTCAAAGTCACTGATGACCCCAGGATCTGACGAAAGACCTTTGAGTCTTGTTTCTTGATAGTCTGGCGCAGAACGGCTGCCTTCATCTGTTTTAACAAACTCAGTATTAATATGTCTTTCTATAGTCTTTGGAAAAAGTTAAACATAAAAATGGACAAACAAGTCAAGTCGCTTCCATTTGTATAGCATTTAAAAACAACACAATTTGACCCAATTTCCAGGTATGAACACAAAACAAAATCACATACAAAAGTAAAACTAACAACAGTTTGAAAAATACAACAAAGTAAAAGTAAGTATAAGGTGGAGGTTGAGTGAGAGTGGACATGAGGGAAACTAGATGATTACTCACGTATGTCACAATCTGCTGTTAGGCTTTCTGTCTGATTTTCATCATTGGACCCCTCTGGGTTTCTGCTGCTATCTGCTGATCCTACTAGGACCTCCTTTTCCTCCTCCTTTACTGGATAGAAGATGCACTGGTTGGTGTTAAACTCTGGCAAGATGCGACAGTCTGCTGTTCTCTCCCCAGTGTCCACGGCTAAAATACAAATTCAACATGACAGTATTTTTATACGAGTTGTACCGATTGGCATCACTCGTATCCAGGGGTTTTAAGTACAGAGGCAGTACTGAGAGGTGATCAGCCTAGTTTAGCACGAGTGGAAACCTTAATACTTACATGGGATGACTGTATTTTCACAGCTAAGTGGCTCCACGTTCCACCGGATATGCCCGCTGCCAGATGTGGCCGGAGCATCATTCAGCATGAGGCTGCTTTCCTCTTTCACCAGAACAGTCCTTATATCGCGATGATGCAGCGGCTGCACGCTTGCACTCTGTCTGCTTTGACTAGTGGATACAGTGAGTGGAGGATTTGAGCTATTCTCTTCAACCTTGATCTCATTCCCAAGAACTTGAACCTCACTTTCAGTGATGGAGCCCGAACTCTGTAATGAAAGCAGTTTCTTAAGTATGTAATGCTGAATTCTGAGTGACCTCATGT
This sequence comes from Apistogramma diplotaenia, assembly GCA_015052665.1. Classification (NCBI taxonomy): domain Eukaryota; kingdom Metazoa; phylum Chordata; class Actinopteri; order Cichliformes; family Cichlidae; genus Apistogramma; species Apistogramma diplotaenia. Next base: position 33,397 of record VOQJ01037353.1, on the reverse strand, counting down.
AATTTGCTGGTAATCTCACCTGTTCTTGATCGTTCCTCGCCGTGAACTCCTTTTCAGTAACCGCTGTCTGCCTAGAGGTGAGAAACTTCTCCAGTATGAGGCCTGGAGACTGGTCCATCTCCTTGTCCTGTTCCGCTCCTCCATGCAGCCCTCTTTCATTCATTGCTTCTCCAACACTAGTCGTTACTGACTCAAGCTCAAAGACAACCTGGTCTTCAGGAGATTCCTCTAACACAGAGGGAATGGAAGGCAACAATGCAGCGGGAGCAGTTGCTTTGTTGACCTCAAATCCAGGACTTGTCTCTGGATGTGCGGACTTTTTGCTGATCTCGCCATCAATCACTTCGGAATCTGAGTCGATGAGAAGTTTTTCATAAACCACGTGACAATAATCCTGCTGTTTCTCTGAGTCTTTGGGAGCATCTCCAGCTGAAACTCTTTTTGATGGTACATTCCTTTTCAGACGCCCTGTTCCTCTTCTCCTACCTCTTGCAGCATGCCTCATTACAGCTCCCTTCCCTTCGCCCTTTTGCTTCTGAACTAGCGTTTCTTCTTCTTCTTCTTCTTTTATCTCCACTTGATGAGTGGAACACGACACAGTTTGTAAAATCAGACCTTTTCCAGTTGTGTCAGGACTGACTTGGCTAGGTACTTTGTCAGTGCTTCCACCTTCAGAATTGCAGGTTGCATTAGATTCATTTTGAGGAACAGTATCATTTTGAGAAGCTGGATCATCTCTTTCATTTTGATCCCCAACTGTGACTAAATCTACCTCTAGAAGTAAATCTTCCTTAATATCTTCATCTGTGGTGCCCTGGACTTCACATTTAGAGCTGGGATTCCTTGGGATACCTTCTTCGATCTTCTCATCATCTGATGGTGAAGGCTTTCTGGTCTCGGACGTATTTGTCTGAGTAGAGGTGCTTAAAGAGGATTCGGATGCGAAATCTGGAAGAGTCTTGCAGTGTTTTATTTGATCAGATGGTGAGTGAAGTATTGGAGATGTATGAGATGGATGGTCATCTTCTCTTTTGCTTCCAGTCTTATCTTCATAGGGATTCACTTCGACATCTGAAGGAGGAATGGGTAAAGAGGGGGATGGGATCAAAGCTGGAAACGAGACACTTCGTTCCCTTTCTTCCAATGGATTCTCACCCATCTCTGGCTCAGTGTCCCAGTCTATAGCAGCATTCATCACCCCAACTTTTTCATTCTTTTTGGAAAGCTGGTAAAGATCTAAAGTAGAGACACCTTCAAAGATGTTGCCATTGGTGTAAGTGAGACTGGGACTTTCTACGATATGCACAGTTGCCTTGTGTTTCTGAAGCGATGAGACTTCACTGAATCGCTCTCCACAGTCCTTACACTCTAAGGCACGCTTGGAATGGGAAGTTATCACTCCTTCAGTCTCTACTTTTGAAGAAGCTTTGCGTTTCCTCGTGGTCTTTGGCTTGGTGGGCAGTGGCTCAGGTGGTTGATGGGAAAGCTGAAGCGAGGACATCAACGAAAGTGCTTTCTGGTTCTTCTTGGGTCTTCCTCCTTTTTTCTTACCCTCTGCTGTGATATTACCTGTAGACTCGTCTGTCTGATGCTCGGGATTGTTGTTGTTAGTCTGATGAGATACTGTATGGGATTCATGAGGTGAAGCCTCCGAGGCTTGGCTCGATGCCTTAGAAGGGTCCAGCTTGTAAACTTTAAGCTGGGGCTGTTTATGACCTTTTAGTAGAAGCAGCGAGTCTTGCTTTATATTTGAGCCAGGTGTGTCTGCCTTTTTAACCTTTCCCCCTTTGGCCTTGTCTTTCTTTGCCTTCCCATCCTTTGAATTTTTGGGCTGATCTTTCTGCATTATTTTTGCCTGTTTTTTCTTTGTCAGTATAGATGATGCTACACTTTTGTGCTTACTTATATGTGCAACAACCCCCTGGGACTTTTCGTTCTGCTTTTTCATCTTATTTTTTCTTGTATCCTCTTTGATTTGTTCTACCGGTGCGACCTGGAGCACTAAGGGTGATTTTGTTTCAGCGGTAGATAGCACACTTTCCACTATCTTTTCCTTTTTTCCTTTCCTTCCCTTCTTCTGTGATGATACTTTTTTTTTTGGTGGCACTTTACTTCTCGTTGCCTCTTCCTGCATTGGCTGACGCTGCTGTGAAGTCTTCTTCTGTTTCTTGCTTTTCTTGTCTTTGCTTTGTGGACCAAATTTAACAACAAGGTGGGGCTTTTTTGTCCTTTGTCGCTTGGCAGGTTTGGCATCAATTTCAAAGTCATCTTGGTAAATGGACCCAACAAAGTCTTGCATGTATCCTTGAAAAATAAAAGCCCTGGCTGGCTTTCTTTTCCGCACTTTCACCAGCTCTTGGGCTGACATTACGTTAATGGGTAATTCAGAGATCTTTGCAGCCTTCTTAGACTGTAATTGTGACAGAACCTTTTCTTTAGCAGGTGGATTCTCTGATTCAGACAGGTTATTCTTGCAGTCTACCAACAATTTCTCAGGTGGTTCTTCGTCAGGCTTCTTTTGAGTCTCTTCTTCTGTGCCTAGATTTATCACAGTTTGCACCTGATCTGGACCTACTGTCTGCATTTGTGAATCAAATACATTGTTGGAATCTGATTTACTTGGAGCTTCGGTATGCGTGTCTGGTTGAACCACTGGGCAAGAAGAAAGGTCCTGTTCCTCTGGTTGTAAAGATGTTTGCTCCAACTCAACAGTAGGTATAAGTGGCGGAACTGACAGGTTGGCTTCTTGCTCTTCTGGAACAGTCTGCTCTGCAGCCTTATCGGGAGTCTCTAGTTCTGTGGTTGGTACCAGAGAGGATGACGGGATTTCAGTTTGTGACATAGTTTGGGATTGTTCTAGCTCCTCAGTTGGTATCAATGCAGGAGTAAGTTCTAATATGACTGTCTGCTCAAGATTTTGTTTAAGATCATCTACATCATTCTGACAAACCATTTGCTCCATAGGATTAGAATGGAGTGCACTTATCTCTGGTTGCTGAAGGATGTGATGCATCCCCTCTGCCTCAGGTCTCTCCATTTGTTCAGCCGGAATGAGTGTTAGCTCTACATTTTCACCCGCAGCTATATGAGAAAGTTCTGAGAAAGAGTGATTATCTAGCTGTCCATCTGGAGTAATAGGTTCCAGTATAATTGTCTGCTCCATTGGGTCATATGGGTTGTCTGGAGGGTCACCTTCATCTATCTTAGAGTCTGTTTGTTTCAGTCCTATAAAATCTATCTGCGGTGGACTGAGATTCACATTCACCGGCTCTACCACCTGTGATACTTGCTGTACCTCCAGCGGTGGGGCATGAGGTGGCACCTGCCCCAATATCACAACTTGGTTCACTTTCTGCACATTTCCCAAAGACTCAATAAGTTTGCGAATCTGCTCTGTGTCAATATTGGCATCAACTTTTTGCAGAGGTCCATTGGGTTCCACCTGTAGTAGTGCTGGCTGGCAGATGGATATTGGAGTTATAATGGGTGTACTCTGTTTCACTTGCTGTCCTTCTGGAAGAGCATTACTGGCAGCAGCCAACACATTGTGCTTAGTTTTCATGTGATGCAGACGTGTCCTGGAACTCTTGAAAGTGGCCTTGCAGACAGAACAAGAATATTTTGTTGCAGAAGCACCTAAAGATAGTAAAATAAGAAATTTTATGGTCATGCATTTGATTCATTTCAAGTCAAGTCATTTCTAGGGAACAATATTTTATCATAAGCCACTTTTACCAGGGGCTTTTTCTTACCGTCATTTTTCTTCGGTTGTGCTTTAGCTATGGTGTCTCCCCCTTCTCCTTCAGCTTCCTCTGGAAAGTGTAATAGCAAATGCCTCTGCAGAGCTTTGGACATGGTGAACCTCTTCCCACACTCCTTGCAAACATAAGGCCTCTCTCCAGTGTGCGTGCGCCGGTGATACTTCAGCAATGTCAGCGTTTTGCAAGGTTTGCCACAGTCAGTGCAGGCATAACCATCCTGGCCAAAATGAATTTTTTTATGAACTGTCAGCTCTGATGACTTTTTGAAGGCCTGACTGCAGATCGGACACTTGAAAGGTTTCTTCTCTGTGTGGGCTTTCTGGTGGACCATGAGCTCTGTGGAGTTTGTGAAGTGTCGATCACAAACATAACAGGCAAAGAGTGCGTTCCTCAGTATGCACTGTTCATATTCTGCCGGGTGGCTCAACTTGAGGTGACGCTCTTTGCTCTTGTGATCGCTGAAGATTATATGGCACTCTATGCACTGCAGGGAAAGCTGAGATGCTGTGAGGAAACAGGGCAAAAGAGGGTTAAAGTTTTCAACATGCACCTATATTCTTAAGACTGTAATTCACACAAAACATAACTGCTCATTAAAAACAACAGTGTAAGAAACAGCAACATTTGTAGAGCATAGTTACGCAGTATTTCACCTGGCAATGTTGTATCAATAAACAGCTAAGTGCTAAAGTATCAGAAACAGATTGAATGTAATTGCCAACTTGACCCCATTCAGTTGCAGTCTGGTATCAGACTGATAGCAGACTGGTAACATTTACAGAAGGTGTTAATGACAATGTTTAGGGTTCGAGCCTGCACTTTATCGCCCTGCTCTTTGCCTGACACAATTTATCGTTGAAAAAAAGATGATAAATTGCAATACTCAGCATATCGCAAAATGTTAAAAGAAATCACAATAATATTGTATCGTGTCTTGACAATGTCATGAATGCTGTGGTGATTCCCACCTCTAATATCAACCCAACCAAAATAATGGTCAAGTTTTGAGTTTTGTCTGCTACTGAATATAGACATCTGTACAGTGTCTGTATTAACTGTACAGATGTAACCAAACTTCATACAGTATGAGCTTAATTAAACAAATTTGAGTTTATCATCTTATAAAAGTCCTCAAAAACAGAGTGGTACATAGTTCATTACTGAGGATATTTCTTACAGTAGAATATGCTGTCCTCTAATCCTAAATTTGAAATAATAATCAACAATTTAGCAGGTCTCTCAAACCTCAGTGACATATAACATGGAACGATGCACATAACAAATAAAATACTCACATGTGAGAGGCATGACCAACGGTTTGGACATATCCATCTTGAGAGGGTCCACCATGGCCTTCTTGGAAGGAACATATTTCCTGCCGTCACTTCCAGCTTTCTCCTGCTTTTTCACCTTTTGCCCATCACATCCAGGATTTGTGTTTGTTTCAGGTACCGCTGGCTTTGCAGCTGCATCCACGTCCATCCCCACCGCTGCAGATGTTTCTGCTGTTTGTGGCCTTGTTTCACTTTGCTCTGGTGCGATCACCTCCTTAGCCGCGGCAGGAGCAGCCGCCTCGCTGTCCTCCTCTTGTGCACCTTCCTCAGTCTGTGCTGACTGAGCCTCAGTGTCCAGTGGTTGCTCTGCGGTGGCTGTGGTCACAGGCTCTGACCCACTCTGAGCCTGGTTTGTAGTCTGCATGGCTCCCTGCTTCTTGGATTTTCAAACGCTCTTGTTCAGATGTTTCTGCGAAATCAAGAAACACATTTGACTGATAATTACACCGGTAAAACCATGACTTCTGTGAGCTGCAAATACCAAATGCGCTATTTCATTTAGCTATTTGATAAGACTGTCGCTTTATACATTTTTAAAAAGAGTGAAAAGCATCTTTGTTATCCACACGGCGACAGCTGGGAGACTAGAGAATTACTGAGCTTGTAACATTTGCATTACAAACAGCCAAACAAACAAAAAGGACAGGGAGGTCAGCCCCTGCGAGCTGGTGGAGTAAAAATAAATAAATAAATAACGACTTCAAGGCTTGTGAAAGCATTAGAAGGATAAATTCTTAAAATATCATTGGTTTCAATGAGTAATACCTTCCTAATAACCGCACGGAGATAATGGTAGCCTAGTTAGCCTTATTCACTGATTTGCGATTAAAAAAAGATCAGGGTGCAAATAGCAGTACTTCCGCTCTGCTAAAGCGCCAAATATAATTTCTTAACTCAAGGCTACCCATTTACACGGACGCTCATTTACGCAGACATCGTATCTGTCAGCAGGAGGATGCAGATTCAGTGTTACCTTGGCTTACTCGTCCGCCCAAACATCTCCGCGTCGTTTCTCACAAAGCCAGCACGGAGGAGATGCAGACAGCGTGACGTCACGTCTGACAAGGGACGCGGAGGAATGATGGGAAATGTGTTTTTTCCTCATCCAGTACCGGTAGGCATTGACCAGCGTTGAAGTACTTTTCTAATATATTATTCATTCATTCATTTATTTATTCAGCAGCTAAAACAACATAAGTCCGCTCTGTCAGAACGCTCCTGAGAATTCAGACAGAAAAGGGGAAATCTGATGGACACTCTAAACACCTAAATATAACTATAATTTTAAAAAAACTGCTGTAAAGCAAAAGTTAGTATAAGTTTGTATAACTAAGTTTTAATTTAAAGATTACAAGTAGCATTTTTAAGCCTGTTCTGTCTGGCAGCTTTTGCAATGAGAATCATGATCTGAAAGCACTAATGTGCCAAACATAATTGTTTTTCCAAGATGAGCTCCTCGTGTTAATGGTGTTCTTTTTCTTTGATTTATTTACTTACTTACTTATTATTTACACAAGTGCATGTGTAACATGATATTGCCAGAGCTGACAGACACAGTTACTGTGTTACAGATGTCTATAGTAATTATATGCAGACTTTAACATTGCACAACCTACTAGAATTACAAACAGCAACAGAGCAGATGAAGTTGTGCACTTGTTGCTTTATTCGTAATTCATGCAATCACATGAAAGTCTCTTGAGTGCAGTTAGCTCTCACTGTTTAAATAAGTGAATCATTATTACATTTTTTAAACTGCTGATTGCTGCTGACAGGCCATCTGCCCTAGACCAAGTGTATTATTGAGCAATAAAATCAAAGGAAGTCCAGCAGTCTCTGCTTCGCAGTCACTGATAGACATATCTGTAAACACAGTCATCCCTTTCTTTTCTTTGTTGCCATTTTATATACTATTAAATTGATCAGAGATGTTGTAATTTGACAATATCTGGATGAAATATCTGATAAGACATACAGATGCCCATTTTAAGCAACCAGTTGCAAGTAATGCACGTTTATAGTTGAAAAGTAAACTAATCGATAGGAAAGAAAATTCTAATTATCTTAACACATCAGAAAACAGATGTCCCAATGAAGCAATACATTTGGGTCGTTTTGTGTCTGGAGCATCATGTCTGCGTTTGATTATAGGCTTAAAATGTCAAAAATAAAATTGGACAGAGTATTTATATTCTGTATAAGAGAATGGCTTTTTATGTGGGAAACTCGCCTGCAAACATCTGATACAAAATGGAATGACCAAGGCATTCTCTAATGTGTATATATATGGAAATGTTGCAATACTGCCCCCATACCTGACACAGGTTGGATGGACAGTATTTCTGTCCATCCAATAGGAAAAATAATAGGAGAATTGACCATAATGTGGAGAATTGACCAAAAAAAACCCAAACCGATTTCCTACAGCAGTCTGAGATACTCGTTTACTGCTCAGTGTGTCTAGTTTCAGAGAGATGCCTCATATGTCCTATGGGTGGCACCTTTATAAAATCCTACCCATAAAACTTCAGTCTCTGCATCATAAGTGGATTCTCCAGACTGTTGATCTTCCAGGTCAAGGGAGGGTATTTCTGAGTCTTACCAACAAAAGGAAAACATTAAAGGAACACACAGCGGACAGAGGAAGAAGCAGCTTTCTCTGCTAATACAGCATCCACAGTCCCCTGGAAATAAAGATGAACACTAAAACTATTTTTGGTGAACTTTATTTGATTTCATTTTACAAATAAAATGAGGCAGTTTTCCATTTTCTCGGTTTTGTCCCGTTTCATTTGCCTTCAAGTGTTTATTCTCACAGCACACTGAGGCTATTCCTGTCATAGGCAGGTCTCTTTAGTGTCAATATTTGTTCAGTGTTCTGTAACGCATGATTTTCTTTTTTAAATGCAGGGTTAAAGTTTGACAATTTGTAGCACCTGCACAATGTTCTCAGAAAAGATTCAAACTAAAGAAATGCTTCTGTGAGGCTTCATCCTTCTGTGATATCCCATAGTATAGGCAACTCCCCAGTTGCATGTTTAATATAATGCGAGTGCAGCTTTGCCACGTCATCAAAGCCCATATCACATTCAAAGCACTCCCATTCCCAATACTTATGCTCTCTGTGCATGTTTATTTCCTGTGACTCGTGCAGCCCTCCTCTCATTTGTGACTCTACATCTTCTGACTTGAAGTCAGCCACATCGGACGAGCTAGGTTTCCCCGGACGCTTAAAGGCTCTCCACAGTCTGACTCGTCAGATCTGTCACTATCCCCAAACTTCTCGCACGTGCTTTGTACTTTAAGTTTCTGTGCACTTCCCTCCATTTCTGGTGCTTCTTCTATGTCTGTACTGATTTCTTGCTCTTCTTTGACACAAGGGAAAAGAGTGCTCCTCCTAATCTGACCTCCCGGATGCTCAGCGGCAGTCTGATGCCATTTTTGATGTGAAATTCACTTTCTGGGAGAGGAGAAGCTCTGCTTTGTTTCACTCTGGCTGCTGAAGTGACTCGTGAGGTCTGCAACTGTGTGGAAGCTCCTGTCCCTCCAATTCTGAGTTTGCATGTGTCCATCCAGTGACGCTTCATCTCTGAAGCCCCAGCTGCAGCTCAAACACCAAAATGGATTCTGTTTATGCAGCTCAGTGTGAGCTATCCATGACCCCGCAGTAGCAAAGTCCTCGCTGCATGTATCACATCTGCGGGAGGGTGCGTTTAATGATGTCTGCGACCTGTGAACTTTCAGGTGACCAATTAGCCGCGTTCGTCTGATGAATAACATCCCGCAATCCGGACACTCGTACCTGCGCAATTTCAGATTGTTCGCACTCTGACCTTTGGCTTCTGCAGGGGACTCGTTTTTGTGCAGTCGTTGGGTGTTTTTTGAAAGAAACCATGTATGTGTAAATCTTTCCACAGATCAAGCAAGCATAAGCCTTTCTAAATGCATTCTTCACCGAGGCTGTGGAAGCTCCGTCACTTTGGCTCAAGTCGCAGGTCACTGTTTGGGGTGAATCGCTCGGGTCACACTCGGCTGCATCGTCGATCATGTCTTCATCTCCGTTTTCTGTGGGGTCCACTCTCCCCGAGACAAGGTCTGCGGACCACAGCTCTTCACTCTGAGCTTCATCCTCTTCCAGGGCATGCTGGTGCAGGTGAGTCTTGTAGTTTTCCCACTGTGTGAAATTCAGTCCACATTCCTTACATTCAACAATGTGTTCCTTGCCTACAAAGGTGGAAAAGAAGAAATTTAATACACAAGAAGTACAGGAAACATGAACATATGCAGAATTTTGTCAATTATTTGAGCAGATGTCTGTTTTCTTTCTGTGTATTTGCATTTTGTGATTCACTCTCATCCAGCTCTCCTGTCGTTTGTGATTGTACATCTTCTGATTTGGACGTGTCAGACGGATCAGCAGAGACGGTCAGTGAGGGATGCACAGAGATGTTACGGTCCACAGACTCACCTGAGCTTCCACCGTCACTTTTCACCACATTTTCCTCCTCTCCGTGTTGCTCTTTCATGTCTCTATTTTATTCGCTTTAGAGAACGTCCTCCTGTGGAGCTGTTGGTGTTTTTTGAATGAAATCAGGTATTTATAATTCTTTCCACGGGTAATGCAATTATAAGACTTTTTCGATGTAGTTTCCATGTCTTCCTCTTTGCTTTCTCCATCGTGCGCACTCCCAGAGACAGGTTCTGCTGTCCTGTGCTCTCCCACCTGACCTTCTTCCTCTTCCTGGGTGTGCTGCTGCAGGTGAGTCCTGTAGACTTCCTGTTGTGTGAACCTCAGGCCAAAGTCCCCACATTCAGCAATGTATATTTCATCTGCAAAGAGGAAAAGAAGAAATAAGCAAATACCATACAGGTTATTGTGGCAGGCTGGATATTACACATACACAGATAATTTTGACAGTTTGCTGATTCAGCAGACATTAGAAAGTAACCACGTGCAAAAACAAAAACTTATGGCTAAATGGAAGAGAAAAAAAGCACCTAAACAGTAATAAAAACACTTTAAATTTCAAAGCAAACTTAAGTAAAGACATTTTAATCTTGCTGATTGCAAAACAAAAACACTTTTGTTTGCTCCTGAGAACCAGCTAATTCTCCACGTTTTTTAAAATCTCATTTGAAATTGCAAGTCAGATACTGACACTTTTGAATATCAATACATCAATTGAGTGTCTGAAAACAAACCAGAAGACAATACCAAAGGTGCATCAAAGCATATTTCTGTCTATTTAGCTCAAAATTAAATGAGGTCAGCACCTCAAATCTGTTTGAGGTGCTTGGATCTGCCCCCTGACTGCACATCCGTATCTCTTTGCAAGAGTCAACAGTAATCACCCATCACGCTCGGATCAGATTTTCCATCACCGTTCTATCTTGATAAAATCTTTGCCCATTCATAATTGCTGATATCAAGCAGATTTGGTGAAGGGGATAATGAAAAGGTTTAGAGGAGAATGTAAAAAGTGCATCTTCACTTGACACTCATTAGCTGTTATCTAAAAGCTCAGCATAATTATCTGCCCTGTGATTGCCAAGAAAATTCTGGATAACTTGCACAAATTCTTCCCATGCTGCCGATTTAAGTTGGCTTCAGTTTTCCTTTTGAACTTAAGCATCAATTCGCAGAATTTCAGGACCAACAGAAACACCTTCTTTCATTTCGGCTTCACTTTTCTCGAGACCAAAATTGTTTCCTTAAATGCTGAAACGCATCACTGTTTCTGTCCAGTCATCCTAGTTGTCCAATATTTGAATGTTGGGTGCTAGCTGAAAGCGCTTTTCAGATTTGGAGTCACTTGTTAAAGTCCACGTGAAAGAAACTCAGTAGCAAAGTGCTTGTTTACCAGTGTAATTATCCTTCAGCCATAAACCTGCATCACTGAGGGTATTTTGACAAAATAATTGTAAGTAAATTGGTGTTACTAATAACGTTAATCAAAGTTCTCAACTAATGTGAACAGCCGTTTACACCCATTAGTACATACCATGATCAACAGATCGATATTGAAATCAGTATATTACAACACGATGTGCTGTCCATCTTTGCATTAAAGAGTGATGATCCATCCATCTCTTTCACTTATCCGGGTCCGGGACGCGGGACAGTAGCCTAAGCAGAGAAGGCCAGACCTCCCTCTCCCCAGCCACCTCCACCAGCTCATCCGGAGGGACCTCAAGGTGTTCCCAGGTCAGCCGAGAAATACGGTCTTCATTTCAGGATCAAATTAAAACATTTTCTGAGAGCTGGTTTTGTCTAATTGTTTGACTTCCTCTTAATAAGCCATCTTGACAAAAATGTGTAAGAAGCTTGAAAATTGGATAAAGAAAATTAGAAAACAAAACTGGCTTTTGAAAATACATTTTGAAACTCCATTTTGCCCCGAGTTCCTCAGTGATTCTTTATTTCTCTTTCAAAAAGTAACTCGTTCTGGGAGTTTGTTAATCATGATACAACAGGGTTATGGTTACCTACCACCACCATCATCATCATCATCATCATGAACAGCGGACACTTTTTCATTCTTTAAGGTTATATGATTAATAACCCTTTAGTCCGCTATTTTAGTGACAACTGAGCTTCTCCATTACACGCTAGATACGAAATGTGTTTATTTTAAAGTGTAATTTTTTTTTAAAAAATGTGGAATACTTTACTATATCCCAGTATGCAAGCGATCAGGAAAAAAGGGAAACAGCAATATTAACACCCAGACCTCCCTTATTGTGCAGACTGACTGTGCTGAGACTGAATTCATCACACAACCATTAATCACGGCCAAAACAAGCCTCTTTATTCTGTTTTCTTCTAGGAAAAAGAAACAAATAAATATAGCAAAGTAAACTTTGCCTACTTACAACTATACTGCAAGAACACAAATGCTACTGTAAGTAATGAAGAGTATTTAACACCATAGAAATAACACTAAAGAATCAGAGCTTATAAATCAATTAATGCGTAATGCATTGTACAAAGCATACAATGACTTGAATGTAGTATTGTTTTTACGGAAGTAACTGATGTCAAGCAGGAATGTTGTATTTCCATCAGTTTACATAAAGAGCACATGTTCAATTTCACTCTGTAAAAGAAGCAAAACAGTTCATTCTTCGGCAAAACTTCAGTCGTTAAAACATGACAGCAGCAAAGTTAGCACGCACATGTTTTGCAAGTAGTGTGTCAATGGCACTTTTCAGTTCTCCAGGAAACTTCACACAGGTGAATTTATCCGAAAATTAACGAGTGGTCCCCGAAGAGATTAACCAGGTTCATTACATTCATGACAGATCAATACAGCCAAAAAAAAAACAAACAAAAAACCCAATTTGTGGCTCAAAACATCAGCGCAATTAAAAAAATAAAAGTTACACTTTCACATTTGCACCTACACTAATCAGCCAGATCATTAAACCCACTGCCTCTTGTACTGCGTGCAGCTCTGAGCAGTAATGGCACGAACACGGGACATATGGAGGTGCCCTGTGGCGTGTAGCACTGGAACTGTAGCAGCAAGTCCTTTAAGTCCTGTGGAAAAGAGTCCAGGGAGGCCGGATGTATCGCCTTCAACATCATTCTGATCTGTTACAGGTCAAAGTAAGACCAGCATCAATTTAACGTAATGGAATGATCTGTTATTGATTTCACCTGCCAGTGGTTTTAATGTTATGGCTTCTCAGCGTATACTATTCCAGTGTTAGGTGTTTAAGTATAAAAGAATGTCAAATAATACACAAACAAATAAAAGAACAATAGCCAAAACAAAGAATTCCCTAACAAACATTTCTGGAACGTAAAAGAAAAAGCCTACATCTATATACAGAGTCATTGTTTCAGTTCGTTTCTTTGCCTTAATTCATTCTACGGGCATGCTCCATATAATGCTGGTGCAAATCAGTTTCATCACAAAAAGTAGTTCCACATTCAAGGCAAGTAAGGCCATTGGCATCTCCCGAAGAGACAGCAGCAGGAGTGTTGCTTTGTCTTTTATAACCACTGATACATTCCTGGTGATGATCGATTAGGTCTTGGATTTCACGGAAGGTCCTGGGGCAAGCGGAGCAGTGATACGAGTCACTGCTGTTGCACTGCTCTGTTTTGTGTTTCTGTAATGCAGCAGGTGAGAGAAAGGCTTTGCCACAGTGTTGGCACTTATGGCTACTTTGTGACTGGCTGGCTGAGTTAAGCGTAGGCCGAGTCACTTCACAAGATGGGAAAGAGTTTTCTGTGCTGTCAGAAGTGGCGAGGTTGGGTTTTAGAGGCTTAGAGGTCATAGCAGCACTGAGCCTATAGCGCACCTCATTCGGGAGACGGCAGCGGATTTCATCGTGCCAAGCAAGGTGCTGATGCAGCTGATTCTCAGTCCAAAAGCCTTGGCAGCATAAAGCGCAGCAGTAAGGCCGGGTCTTTGCCTTTGTCTTATGGGCTCCTAATTGGTCCTCTGTTTGGAAAGCTTTCCCACACTTACCACACTTGAAGAAGCATTTGACCGTGCTCTCCAACACACAGCTGACTTGTGGAAGAACCTCAGCTGCAGCTTCAGGAGTTTCCGATTTAGACTCCTGCTTCACATCCAGGCAAGAGCTCTTAAATTCAGGGGCACCGTCAGAAATGCTCCATTCACTGGAGTCATGACAGGATTTCACAGGAGAATTTGATGCAATTTTCATCTTCTCTCTGTCAATGGGGCTACTTTTTAACATCACTGTGGTGTTTTCTACCGCTGATGAATCTTCTGTTTTGCTGGCCACACTATTTGAAGAAATGGGCTCCTTTTTTCTATTCAAAGCAGCCTTACACTTGCCTTTGCCGCTCTTTGCGTGGGCCTGCCATTTGTGAGCACGCAGTCCTCTTGCTTTAGTAAAGCTCATAGAGCAAAGGGGACACTGGTGAGCTTTTGGCTTCAGTGTCAGTGATATGGGCTTACTCTCATTGCAGTTTATATCAACTTGATCTGGAGCGTGGCCAAGTGGCTCATTTCCTTGATGGTCTGCGGTCTCTAAAATTTTACTGTTTTGACAGCGGGCAGCAAGAAGTGAGCCGTGCACAAATGTCTGACCCGGTGTGTCGCTGCTCTCAGCACCTTTGTTTAAATCTGGCTCTGGCTTGGCTTTGCTTTGACACTGGGGATTAAACATCTGGTGGCGCTGGAGAACGCAGTGGTTAAAAAACTGTTTGCCACATTCTTTGCACTGAAAAGTCCCATCTACAGTCTTGTGGGTAAGGGATTGCAAATCGTCATCTTTTAGCAAGGACCGTGAAGATTTCTTTTCTTTGTGCCAGCGTTTGTGGGAGCCCAGGGCCGAGTTGGATCTGAATCGCCTCCCACATTCTGAACAGTGAAATAGTCCTTTATTCTGCTCCTCTTGTTTAGGTTTTTTTAACATTGCAGAAATGGCCAATTTAGATTTTCCTAAAGTTCTGTAGCCCTCAGCATGAATTCTTTTGTGAAAATTTAAAGCCCCGACCACTGAAAAGCTCCGGTCACACTTTTTGCATTTGTATTTCATACTGGATTCATTACTTGGATTTTCCATGTCTCCTTCACTAGTGTGATTTCCCATCTTTACCTCCAAGCTGTCCATTTCACTCTTTACTTGTGTATGTAGCTTTGACTGGTCAGTGTATTCCTGTCTGCTAGCGTCCATGCTGCCCTTGTGCAATCTTAGGGCACCATCATTTTCTGAGAGTTCTGTCTTTGCACCTACTTGATTGTCTCTTTTAATGCACAGCTTTTGATGAGCCCTTAGAGACACCTTGCTGTTGAAATGTGCAAGGCACGTAGCGCACTGCAGATCCTCAAGCGTGACTGTGGACCATGATAATGACGGAGAGTGCCCACTCTCGTAACCATGGCTTTTCATATGAAACTGTAACGCTTTGGCCCGTGAAAACAGCTTCCCGCAATCAGGACAGCTGTAGGTGTTTTTTTTCAGCTGCTCGACTTGGTGCTGAAAAGACTTAATGGGTGGTGGGAGTAACTGGTCATTATGCACCACCTGGTGTCTGAGGAGGCTGGAAAAAAGGCGAAAGGACCTGTTGCAGAGTTCACATTTGTGATTTCCATTTTCGTGTTTTCGCATGTGCAATGTCATAATGCCTTTGTGTCTAAACTTTCTGCCACACACAGGACACGCAACTTTCATGCTGGAGCGCTGGTGTCCATTAGCGGAGGATCCCGGGACACCTTTTCTCAGCCTCAAATCTGCACACTCTGTCGGATTTTGCTTGTGGTGGGAGAAAGCCCCTAAAGACCAAAAACCCTTTCCACACTGCTCACAATGATAGATCTTCGGGCCTAGTAGGGTTTTCTTCGGATTGTATTCTTTCTTACTGATATTTTCCTTTTTTTGTGCCGAGCAGATTTTCATATGGTTAAACAGGCTAGCTGCATGCAAGTAAGACATTGTGCAATCTGGGCACTGGAACTGTTTTCTTTTGGGATGATGCAACTGATGAGAGACCAAGGCCGACAGCCGAGAGAAAACTTTACCACATTCAATGCAGGTCAAATTTTTCTTCTCTAATCCATCTGCTTGATGCAGCGTGTCGCTGCTTGGCTTCTGGTCAGAGTGAGTTTGTATATGATGGCAGTGCGCTTCAAAGCTACTAGCTTCATGGCCACAAGTGTCACAAGCATAAACTGCCGCTGACGGATCTTGTGACTGTTTTCTCTTATGAACGCCGTGCCACATTCTGTGAACACGCAGTGATGAGGGACTAGAAAAACAGCGATAACACTCGGGGCATTCAAATCTGTCTTCTGCCGATTTATTCTCAGCTTCCCTCGCTATCAGCGCAACTGGCTCGTCGGCTTGCTCAAAGTCAATTTGTACAATTTTCAAGTCCATTTCTGGTTTGGAAACAATATCTCCGTCATCTCTTCCTTCCTGATCCGATTCACACAACAGCTCCAGATCGGGATTCAGATCTTGGGCTGGCTCGTCCTCAGACTCACTTGCGCTGATCACTTGTACATTAAAGTCCCCGGGTTCATAACTCTCCATGTCATCATCAGTATCATCTATATACAACACTTCAGTTATACTGGTGGGAGGCAAACTCTCCAGCTGCACTTTTCCCTCTGTAGAAGCTTCCAAGTCATCCTCCATTCTTCCGCTTTCTGTTTGGTCTTGAGGTAGAGAGGAGCACATCTGGGCCTCTTTCTCAGTTTCTCTAAAAACATCTGTATGATGAAGCTGATGAGAATGAAGTGCTGACGCCCTAGAAAACTTCAGCCCACAGTCTTTACATTCAAATGCCTTCTTCTGTAGCTGGCACAGCTGATGGTGAAAGGACTTTGCTGGGGTCTCGTCGCTGTGTGCAGTGCGCTGATGCCTGTAGTAGAACGTGAGAGTCATAAACACTTTTCCACATTCCTCACATGGGAATCTTTTTGCAGAATCATCAGCGTGATTGGCATGCCATCGCTGATGGTTAAAGAGAGCAATGTGTCCACTAAAAGCCTTTTTACACTCACTGCAGTAAAACTCATTGCAGTTCTTCTTTGGTTTTTGTTTCATTTCTTCAGGAGAGCACTGGCTGTTGCGGCTAAATCTCTGATGTGTTTTAAGGCGCAAAAGGGCAGAAAAAGCTTTCCCACATGAGCATGTAAAAACCTTTTCAGAATAACCCTCTGTCTGGCCTTCACCGGGCTTTGCTTCTACTGCTGCCTCTGCAGCCGGAACTGCATCTCCTGAATTCCTGCTTCTTGACTTTATCAACTTTTCCTCATGACAACGACGATGGGCATCGAGAGCCGAAGCACGGGAATAATTTCGTCCACAAGACTCGCATTGAAACGACTTCTTTTTCAAATGCTGAAGGTCATGAAAAACTGATTTGGAGGGTTGTCTGTGTGAGCGCTGATGGTTGAGAAAGTGTCCAATCACACCATAAGACTTCCCACAGTCCTGACACTCATAGGTGTGCTGCTTTGCAATGCCAGTGTTAATCCGGACATCAGGCTCCTTCTGAGAGATCTGATTGTGGTTCTTCTCCATATGAAAGTGGTATTCCCTCAAATCAATAAATGAGACTGAACATAAAGAACAAAAATGAGGTGTTTCATTGTCCTTTTCTGCATCGTATGACTCGTCTAAATGCTTGTCTAAATAAGTTTTCTCTTGTGGGTGCTGACGGCGATGCTCCAGGAAGGCTGCATCATCTCTGAAGGCTTCTCCACAATCCTGACAGCAGAAAATCCCAACCCCTAGAAATAGAAAGGGGAAAAGAGGAGGTCAAAGCCACTCCTGTTTTCAAAAGAAGGAAAGAAAGGAAAATAAAAATAAAAAACAAAACACAAAAAACACAGGCGCAAACATGTTTTTATTTTAAACGTAATTTGAGCTTACAGTATGAACAGACCAGCAGGATCTCCAAAAAAACCATAAAGAAATGAGTAGAGAAAACTATGATTTTTAATTTTAAAAAAGTGTAAATTACTGAAGTGTAATTACACTGTTCAGGCCAAAAGACCTTAGAGATGAATTACTTATTTTATACAGTTACTACAGTAGTTGCATTTTTGTGAACAAAAGGTCCACAGATGTACATTGACGTTTACAAAACAAAAAAACACATCAGCTCCCATTTAAAAGGCTACAGAATTAATAAAAAAGGGAAGGTTGTGTTTTTTCCATCAAGTTGTATTACTTAAAATTTATTTTTAACCCATATTTCTAAAACTGAGACCAATTAACTAATGTTATTGCTACACAGTAAAATGTTTGTTAATAAAGGGTCCTCACTGAAAGCTTTTATTATTTGAAGGAATAAGGAACCTGCACATATAGAAAGACTGAAACTGAAAGAAGTAAAAACACTGCAGATATTCTGATTCTGTGTCGAATATTTATGTAAAGCAAATAAAAATGCCCTGTTGTTCTAAAAACAACAACAATGCTTCAGTTTTCACATAACCACACTGAGGAAAAGTGATGGTTTAAAATGCCTGTGTACAGACAAAACAGCAATCAGAAAATTCTTAACATTTTACTTTATTAACATAACGTGATTGTAACCAATTGCAAAGGTTTTAGAGTTTAAAAGTGTTTGATTTTGATTATTATCACTGTAATAATACTAAGTGTACTTTAAGGGGCAAGACTTTTTAAAGTTCTGAATAGGCATTAAAATACAAAACACTAAACAAAATTTTAACACTGTATGCAATATTGTTTCAACCACTGTTTTTATTTTAATTGTAACTAATTTTGAATAACCTTAGTTATCTGTATTAATGTGAACCTTAAAAGGCTCTTTAATAACACCATTGGTGGCTATGGTGTTTATTTGAATCTATCTACCATCCATCTCTATTCAAAGCCAGGTGTAAGAGGAGAAAGTTAATTTGTAGTGCCCTGACGAGGTTTGCTCTTATCGGGAAATTCTGGGTTTGCTTCTGTCAGTCGGTCACTAACAGACTGGATCTCTGCATCTTACTAATCTGAAATAAACTGTGATTCGTGTGTAGCTGGTGCCATTGTTAATGCCAATGAAAGAAAAAACACGGGAAAGCTTATGTTGAAGTCGGGCAAAAACTGTAGAGGCCACAGATTTGAACCATTTCCATTTTAAGGCCAGGCCACACATTGATATTGTTCTACAGGATTAAAGCAACATCATGTTTTCAACTCTACAACAGGTTTACTTCTAGCGATGCACTTCAGATGATTCAATGACATTAAAAAAAAGTCACTTAATTTTCGATCCATATTCTTATGGCCGAGTATCAACTTAGTCCAGAGCTGGCGCTGTTTATTCAACACAACACACTGACCATGCACAAACGGCTTTAGCGCGAACTGGCAAATTCACACTTGTTCTTGGTGTTACTCCATTACCATAAAAAAATGCACTTTTCTGTCTGACTGCAAGTCAAATATATACACGTTCCTGTTATAATGGAGTTAGCGCGTGACGAACACACACGCGAAAACGCTGGTGATGTGCTAACAGGACAAACAGCGCAAACGCTGAAGCCACGGCCCCGTTAATAAAGTACTTACTTTCTGCGGCGTCTTCAGTCGACGGCCCAGCGTTGTTTTCAGGTGTCCCATCGTCAGTTGGGGGTTTGTTTTTAGCTCCGTCCTCTACGCTCGCCGCTGCAGCTTCCTCCATCTTGGCGTGGCTGTTCGGTGGCGCTCGTCAGCTAACCAGCGCCACCGTTTTGTTTTTTTTCTAAATACTTTTTATTTTTACCACTCGGTTAGCTCTACATGAGTTAAAAACACGTATGATGAGTCTAACTCGCTAACAGCTGATAGAAAAGGGTCTTTAAATTTACTAACGAGGCTGGTGTACATACAAGCGGGAGCTCTAGTAAGCGCACATGCGCAGTTCGTCAGCCCCGCCTTCCCTCAACGGAAGTAGTCCACGTCTTCTTCTCTTGTTTCTTCCACACGACGCATTCCACCTGCAGTGACGCCGGTGGTGGATGTGGTGCATTACACCTGAGAAACAGATGCCCTCAAACGGTTGCAGTAGTTTGGAAACAGGCTGAAACTAAATGCACACTATACTGCCGTTTTCTGGAAGTAGTTACCCATGTTTAAATCTTAAAAAAACGTTCAAAGAATCAGATGAATTTTATATTAAAAGATAAAAGAACAGGACATTTGGAACAGATACATAAAATTTCTGAATATTACATAGTTGTTCATCAGGACAAGGAAAAAAGGAACTGCTACAAAGCTCTAAAGGCTTATCTATCAGGTGTTCATCAGCAGGGGAAACACAAGCTCAGCATCCAAAATGTAAGCATGCATCAGCAACTCCCTTTTTAGAAACCGACCTGATATATGGCTATATTTCACAATCATACTAAATAAAACATTTAGAATACTTGTGAAAAATGAGGAAATTGCTATTTTAAATTCAACTGTCATGCTGGATGCAGCAAATATGACAAGCTGTACCACAAATACAAATACATAAGTACATAAGTCTGATCCAAACAAGATTTTACAGGAGTGCTTACATTTTTTTTTCATTTTCATATTTTAATCAGCCAACGCATTTTTGATGCATCTGTCCCAAATGACAGATGCAGATTTAATTTTATGGTAATAAAGACCAAAGAAAATTCCAGGTTTTTATCTTTAATAGTGTGTTTTTTTTTTAAATTCATGTTCAAATTCAAACATTGCTTTAGATTTTAAAGTGCAAAAAGGAAAAAAAGAAGCCCCAAATGGGTAGACGGGCTGCTTTTAAAAAAGAAATCTAGAAAAGTATTTGATATATGAAGCTAAAATTCTACAGCAATCATTAAATATGTCCACACTTTGGACCATAACATTTTGATATAAATCAGAGATGGTCGAGCAGAAAACCATCTAAAAATTTGATGACTTCAGATGAAACAACTTTTATACTGAGCACAGTAGGTGCAAAACAATCAGCATCATAAAGAACTGCACTCATCCCTCTCATGGCTTGTTCACACTCAGTCTGTGAGATTCACATATATCAGATCAAAGACCGTTTGACTGCTAAATCGATTTTTTCCCCACAGCAATCAGACCGCAAACCAGACGCTTGTAAGTACAGTAACTGTGAAAGTACTTTTAGCAATAATATTTATTTCATCTCAGTGTGCATTTTATCTGGGATTGCTCTGCTGATTGATGGGTGTGTAAAACAATTTTTATTTTAATGTGAACCATGAAAACATCAAAAGAAGGAATCTGAATTTTCTGAAGATAAATTTAGAATTTTATCAACAGGCCCAAAAGGCCATCATCATGTTTTTTCTTACTGCATTAATCAACCAGTCTAGAGTAAAACATCTTACACAGGAATATGTTTCATAACTTTGTTTTTCATAAATGTTTTATCTGATAAATATTCTGAAATAAGTCAATGTACTTATGGTCTTCAATCATATTTATTGAAACATGAGTTAAACCAAATCCATTGTTAACTGAGCTGTTTTCATCATGTTTGGCATAAAATATCCACTTAAAAGCTTCTGCAGGACTAAATCTTGCTACTCTGGGTCTCTAAGTCATGAACAACAACACAGTGTAGTGATTACACACAGAAAATGACAATAAAATCAAAACCTAGAAGTGCAAAACATGTCATTATCCAATGACCAAATTCCTGGAAAAAAGGAAAAGATTCCCACAGCACTTAAATCTCCCCACTCAGTCAGAGTTCCCTATAATAAGGATGTCCAGGTGTTAATACTGATTTAAGCTACCTGTGAAATACTGCACCACACACGTTAATAATCAAAGGCAGGTTTTTATTTTAATCCAATATGTAGACATCATGGGAAAAATCTTCCATGCTTAAACAGTGGATAGAGGTAGAAGGGCACGTTTTTGAATTGGTGAATGTTGAAATGTGCAGGAAGTTGTTCTGTTTTTCCTTCTTTCTTTTTTTTGGCTTTTTAAAATTTTTATTTTTACAAATGAACCATGTGTTTATCTATTGTTTTTTTTTTTACAGTAGTAATGAATATTTTCAGTCACTTGGCAGGACACCGGAGCTAATCAAATGCCCACTTTCATAACGGAAGGAGATGCAAGTATGTACTCGGCTAAATCTACTGTTACGGAATGAAATCATTCATTATTCACAAAAAACAAACAGACAAACAAACAAAAATACATTTAAGCACTAAAAAGTGAAAATTGTTTTTACAAATATGGGTACGTTCCAATCTGAAATAGTTATTCTCATAAGAGACACACGCTGGACCAATTGGAGCAAAGCATTTCATATGATCAGATATGCCTGTCTTGCCATTGTGAAAAATATTAATGACAAAACATTACAGAAATTTAACACTTCTTATAAAATGTAATATTTGTCAACAGTTAGTAATTGTATAAAGGTGACAAATCCCCAATGGCCACCCAAGTGTTGCATTTACAGAAAACTGCTAATGTGAAATCACCATTACATGTTAGAGATACTTCAGCTTTTTACTCGACGGGTATTTGGACGGGGCTGCTCGCCCCGTGAATACAAGTGCTTTCTAAGAGGCTTATACTGTATGGGTACAGTGTTTTTTCTCCTTGTTATGCTCTGACAAATCTAATCTGTGAGCCCAACAACCCCCCTCACTTCTCCAAAAGCAAAAACTCACAGTTCTTTACAGTATCTTTGAAAGAGTTGCTCTGCATTTTGGGAGTGAGGTCACATTGTTGAGTCTACCTTAATAAGCACAAACTAGGCCTAGAATACCAAAGACAGCAGACATGCAGACTGTACTCATAAAAAGGCACACAGTATACTGTACATGAAGAAACACAGTACAAATGATTCAGGACATATGACCAGAACTAGAAAAGTACTAATATAATCTAAATCTAATGGTCATTGGCAATAAATGAAAAGTAGACCTTACAGCAGAACCTCATTAATCTAGAAGTATTTGGATATGCATTTAAAAAGACAGCGAAACAATGCGAATGGCATGTGCACACACCCTTCATCTAAAAAAAATAAAAATAAAATAAAAAATCACACCCTGACTGTGCAATCTAATCTGGGGCCCGAAAGACTTCAAATGTGCAACAAGTGTACAGACTAAACCGTTTCACCTTCATCTCTTTGTGTCTAATGCTCATCCATGTCTGATAAATGAGGTCCTACTAAACAATAAAATTATAAAAAACATAACTAAGTCTTGTTGCTAGAGTAAGAAATGTCAAATCTCTCCTTGTGCATGTTGCAAGTAATGCATTTGTAGATCCAGCTCCCGAGGAAGAGAGCACCCGCATATCATGCACTGGAGAAGCCGTTCAGGGGCAAAAGGCAAACGAGATCCAAGTTTGTGAGGTTCTGTCCGTGGGGTAAGCTGAGGTAGGGGCAGGGTCTGTGCCATGTGTGGCCTCTCACTCATGACTGCCTGTGGTGTGAAAAAAATATTTGGGTGTGGAGGTCTTGGAAGTGCACCAACCGCGACAGAGTGAAGAGGGTGAGGGCCAGGCAAAGCGAGAGGAGGGAGCGGAGCAAGTGGAGGTGAGAAAAAAGGAGAAGGCTGATTTATGATTATTTGAGTGCCTGTTACCATTGGTTGTTGCTGCAGCTCCTGTCCATTCCCTGGTTTGAGTTGCCCAGAAAGCAGGGTTTGGGGACCCACGGGACTGTTTTGGAAGCCCCATACCGGTGTTCCCATCGCCTGTCCAAAACGATGTGGCTCGTACTGAATGGAGATGGGAACCTTCTGTGTCGCTGTCTGTACATTGGCCCAGCCAGATGACACCTGCTTTTGCTGCAGCTGGAAATCTTGATTATTTACTAACTTCTCAGTGGAGTTTATAGTCTTTGGAATTCCTGGTGGTGTTTGTATGTCCCATAAGGTGCTACTGGCCCCATGAGACACAGGACTTGAAATTGGCATAGCACTGCTTTGGTCTATTTGAGCTGAGGTGGATGCACCCGCTAAGCCCGAAGCCCATGACTTTTGCGGCTCACAGCCGTTCCATGGCTTCTCTGGCTGGTTAACAGTCGAAGGTATTACATTAGGATTACTCAAGTCCCACACTCTGTCCTCCTTCTTAGGCGGTGCGGACGGCTCCTTTTGTGAGGACACAGGGGTAACTGGCCACCTTGGCAGCTGAAGCTCCTGCCCCAGCTTATTTGGAGAGCCCTGTGAATTTACTAGAGGAGTAGGCCTGACGCTCCACAAAGCTGCCCCGTCCATGTAGGAGGAGGGAACAGAAAATTCATGTTGCACAGAACTTGTGGATGCTAGCACTGTAGATGTGGGAGTGCTGCTCCAGGAAACAGGCTTGTGCTGCCTGTGCTGCACCATCTCGCTCACTGCCGACGGGCTGGATTTTTTTGGCATGGACGCTAGGTGAGAGCTGGCAACAGAAGATAGGCTGTCTTTTGTGTGTGATGAGTCTAAACTCTGAACCGAGCCCGACTGAGCTATCAGAGGAATATCTGCCCAGGACGAACTTGTCCGGTGGTGCTGCTGTAGCATTGACTGCACTGAGCTGTCAAACTGTGTCTGCTGGAGACCTCCATGTTGGTGCTGAGATGATGGAACAGGCATTACCTCCCCGCCATCAACCTTCCACTGCACTGGTTGAGGGTGTAGCTCAGCCAGCCACGGCTCCTTCTGCACCCTGCTTTGTAAATCCATGCATGATGCAAGCATGGAAGACTGCGGCTGCACTGCCCTCCTGTGCAGCTCAGCATCTCTCACTGCAGAAACT
>VOQJ01037352.1:0-18286 GCA_015052665.1 Apistogramma diplotaenia | reverse complement strand
CTGTAGCGTTCGCAGAGGAACTTCTGCTGGATGATAAAACTACTTTAGACCATTTCACACACACACACACACACACACACACACACACACACACACACACACACAAAGCACATATACAGACTGCAGACTGGGGAATCTTAAAGTTATACAGCATCTACATCTGCATAATCAATATCAATATAAGACGGCAACAATAACTGAATTACAATTAAACAAAATCTGCCTTTTGCACAACAATATTTGGTCAATAATAGTAAAGCAGAAAGGTTTTAAGAATGAACAAGAAGAGCATTGAGAAATGTGCATTTGTAAGCTAATCAATAATAAATACCAAGAACAAGCAGCAGACACAGAACAGACGGGTGCAGCTGGAGGTGTGGCGGCTTCTACCGTTTTCACTGAACTTTCAATGAAAATTTGAGAAGATTTTTTTTTTAATATTATAGGACACCTGGGACAATGCCAAATTCCCTGTGACATTTTCAACTGTTTTCAATAAATTACTGCAAGCTGTTAATTGAAGCAGCTGAAATACACCGTCCCAGACAATTTAGATAAGTGCATTTTCTGCATCTGACACTGATTTAGGTCCAGCTTTAGAAATATCAAATAAAGTTAATTGGAAGTGTGTGTGCGCGTGTGTGTGTGTGTGCAACCAGACGGTGCCAAGGCTGCAATTGGACTCTTGGAGAAACATTTTCCAAACCTCGCAGAAAATAAGTGCTAATGGAAGATAACTGACCACTTCCCCTTGATCACCTCTTCCATAAAGACAGTGAAATACAGTACATGTAAATGCTGTACAGTGTACTCAGCACTGGCAACACTTTTGGCTTTGAATGTTCGCTCCTGATTCCCAGATGCGATGAGGCCGGTGCTCATGTGGGATTTTAACTTGTGACTTTATTTTGAACTCGAAGAACGATCCTTTTTAATTTCTTTAGCTTCGCATTTTTCTTTGGCCATAAGGAGTAGATGGAGACTGAGGAAGCAAGTTTGAAGATACCGCTGCATCAGGACGACACGGGAAAGCCGCCTTTTGAAAGCTGGCACATCAGTTTCCAGATGAAAGCACCGACAGGCAAGAAGAGAAGGAGGAAAAACAGCACCGTGCTGAAGAGTATGCATACATAAACAGCTCACTGTGTGTCTACTCATCAGCTCCCCACTTGTGCTGGTCAGCACTTATACATGCATGCTTAAATATGTGCATGCATGTGCTGCACACAAGTGTAAGCTGTAGCGTGTAGGTGTACCTGTCAGGCGTGTAGTTGTCTTCAGACAGACTGTGGTGCTCCACTCTAGTAGAGGAGCTGTACTGAGAAGGCCTAAGGTCAAAGGCTGGGTCCAGACTTCTGCTGTGTGACAGAAGTGGACTGATCACCTCTCATGTATACCACATACTGCCCCCTACTGTTCAAGAGGCACATGGCCTTGTGTTTAACTGAGGCCATGAGAGGAAACAAAACAATTGTAATTTTTTTTTAAATACCAAACTATGATGTAAAATACATCACAATTAAATACTCTTAATAAAAACCTCCCAAAAACTATGCAATCAGGCACGGACATGGAGCGGCTGGTTACCTGGAGGGTGGGGGAACGCTGGGAGAGCGCGACCGCACCCGGTTTATATCAGCTGACCGAGAGCAATGGTTGGACGACATGACCTGCTCGGGGACCGACAAGGTGGAGCTCTGGAAGTCTCTGCCATTCGGCCGGTAGTCTGTAAAAACAACAATGAATAAAGAGAGGTGGGGGTGGAGAGGGCAGAAGAGACAGGGTGCTCGGTTATTTAAATGCTTTCTTATTCCCTAACAACACCGCAGATATCATATACACATGCTTAGAATCAGTGCAGATTCCTTTAGTATTTGAGATGCATGGTTCAGGAGCAATGATGACTGCTACTGCCTCAGTCTGTAATAACTTAGAGGAAAGAGACCAAACCTTGTAAAACTTTCTAAAGCCAAATGCCGTTCTGCACAGGTGACAGACTCTCATTTTTGATATGCTGAGTCCATATCTTCCAGAAAATGAGGACTAAGTTTCAATCTGCTGTGTTAACACTGCATTAAACATGAAAATAGCCTTTCAAAAACAGAAACGTTATAATGAATTTTCACTGCTAGACTGATTAGTCCACTGAACTTGAAAGAGTTCATTAACCAATAATCAGACATGGCCAGGAGCCACGGTTAAGGTCAGTGATTAGCACTATTAATGCTGATTGATATTCAATAGAGTGTATAGAAGATTTAAATGAGTTAAAGAAAAGCCTGATTCCAAAGTTAGAAGAGATGGAAAGGTGGGAAGAAATGTCGACCTTCACTTTAATTGTGCAAGATTTCCTGTCGTGTGTAGAACATCGAATAAAAATATTCCTTTAAATATGTCAAGCTAAATGACCCAGGCTGATTAAAAAAACCAAGTACAAAATTATACTGTACTTTTACCATTCTTCTAGTGATATTAACAAGCACGAGCTACACACAACCAGCAGTCACCACTCCATTATGATGTAAATTAGATTTTAAAAGGAAAACATTTGTCATTTCTTAAGAGACGCTTCCTGCAGCAGAACAATCCACTTCCGCGCGGAGACAAATGAAATCTATTCTTCCTCCTGACGCGCTGCAGAGAGAAGATCCTTTGTTGATAATTAATAGGTTTTAACAAGAACTGCCTGCATCGGTGTCGAAACAGGCAGGAGAGCCGAGGGCTGAGAGCGACGTTAAATGTGCTGGACAGACGTTAAAAATGAAGAAAACCTTTTCTGAAAGTCTTAAAAGTGTCCAGCTGTAAAGTCCATTTGTCTTCTGACAGAGTAGCGACGAGCGTGCGCTGCTGCACCGTGTGCGCCAGGCCATTAAGAGCCTGACAGTTTGTGTTCTGTGAAATAAAACACACCAAGAAAATAGTTTTTCTTCTCCGTTTGAACTGCGGAAGCAGATCACGGCGAAAACTGCAGGATGAGACGTGGTGGAGCCTGAGCAAGGAGGAGGGTACGACCAGGACTGAGTGAAGGGGTATTCCCTTTCCTTGAATGAAGTGTGTGTGTGTTTGGGGGGGCATCGTGAGGCAGCGAGGGGCTGATGAGAATATTAAAGAGGCTAGAGGAGGATTTCCCTCAGCTACTGTATCATCAGCGTGTGTCTGTGTGACAGGCAGTTTGACAGTGACTCCCCTCACTTCTTCTCTGCGGTGAAAGATGGGAAACATCGTAACGCGCGAAACAAAGTGCGGGCAGCAGCAATTAAGCCCAAAGGAGACATGAAAATGACACAGGTACATGATGCCTGTGCTTAAAATTTAAACCCTTGCTGTCTTCTTTTTTCAGCGTCACTTCCTTCTGGTAAATATTTTATGTGGGCAAATTTCAATTAATTCTCAGCCTGGTTTTTCTTCCCGTCTTATTCTCTGTGGCTGGTAGCAGCTCTGCCTCTGCTTTTCTGATGCAGCGTGGGCGTGCTGCTGAAGCCTCAGCAAGAACAGCAGAACAGCAACTAGCAGTGCAGAGGCAGACAAAAAGCTCACTGCTCCCTCACCGTGCTGCTGCTGCTGCTGCTGATGGGCTGCAGCATTTTACCACAATAGTGTGAGATATACTGATGTGTGTAAGCATGAGTGAGGTTAGCTAAGTTCAATATTGAAATACGGCTTTCGTGAAACAACGTGGATTCGATTCACTTACGTGGCACGTGGATGGCCTATTAATATGACCTCAGCTATGTTTATTACCTGTTATTACCCCGACGCCATCTTCACAGTCATAGTCTGAGATCTCGCTGTCACTTATCCTCTGGGATCCTTTAACAGGAAGAAACAGGAAAGAGAGAAAGAGGAGGCAGAGAGATGGGGGGGAAAGAGAGAGAGGTCACTTTCATTCCCTTTTTCATTTATTTACATTTTTTTTAATAATTAGTCACTGTGCCCTGACTGTAATCCTCACTGGTTAAAGCGAATGCTCAAACTGAAACAAATAATGCGGCATTTCACCGCTCGATTCCAGCAAGAACAGACGATCTCTCTTCATTTGAGCCGTGGCACTTTGAAATGGCACGGTCAATCATTCGACGCACGTGTGAAGGTGGGGATGCGAGAAGCGATATGGCCCGTACAGCTCTTTCTTCCTCCCCCCCAGTAGCCTCATCGCCCCCCCAAAGCATCCCACCGCCTTCACTGTTCATTCAACTTAAATCAACTGGACACGTGTGCTTTTTCAGAAATGACAAGTGCTGCACTCTGGCAGTGCCGCTCCCAACCTCTCATCTCAGTCGGCTGAAAACTTTTTACAGCTGTCAGCTCTTTCACTTCAGACGAACACCAACACCCAGAAAATCGTCGTGGTGGGGGAGCGAGCGAGCCTTTAGTGGCTGAACGAAGCAGCACAGTGAAGCCGTCGGGCGTAACGGACTGCAGCGCAGTCACCC
The DNA here is from genome assembly GCA_015052665.1 of Apistogramma diplotaenia. Taxonomy (NCBI): domain Eukaryota; kingdom Metazoa; phylum Chordata; class Actinopteri; order Cichliformes; family Cichlidae; genus Apistogramma; species Apistogramma diplotaenia. The sequence goes on along the minus strand of VOQJ01037352.1, from coordinate 13,853 downwards.
AGAGCATGTTGGGAAGCATGCAGCCGCAGAATTTAATACTAGTATGACAAGGGTCAAAAATTGTCTATATGGAGAGCATTAAATACATTATTCATACAGAAAAATCAAAGTTCTTTTTCTGGATTTTTCTTTGTAAATATGCCAACTCTGTTACAGAGGATTAGAACAGTAAATAAGAAGTAACACAAAAGCAACACAGTCATCTGCAGTTTCTCAGACATATTGAAGAAAAGAGTCACAATCAAGACACACAAACACAAGCAAAGCAGAACGGGCAAAGTGTGTCGATGGTAATTGTGCAGTTGTTAAAGGGAAAATAGGCACAATGGGCCAAAAAACAAACAGTATACATGACAGAGGAGAAGCAGGTGGTCATAGTCCAATTATGTCTGTCAGAACGGGTAGATAGTTTGGGTTTTTATAACACTTTAGGATTTAATACAGCTGGTTTTGGGTTACAGGGTGGGACTGTGTTAATAGGTGAATACACAGAGAAGAAGAGACCACTGTGCCCTAAATCTCCCCGTTTCCCCACAGCGCGCATGTTTCTGCTGGTCTGGATGGACGTCAAACCACCCAAACTGAAATGCATGTAAGGCAGCAGAAAAGTGCAACCTGAAGGAAAAAATAAAAGGTGGCGATTTGTGGCACAAGGGTGTGTTTTTAAAGAGGATGGGAAAACACTCAGATGCTCCATGAAGCTGCAATGTCTGGGAGTGAAAGGGGCTTTACCTGAGTTGTGTGAATAAGAGCCTTTGTCTGTAAGAGCAGAAGCAGTAAGGTTGATGTGACATGGATATCGTGGATATTATGGACAACAACAAGATGCAGGAATAACAGTCGCTGCTAAAGCCTCTATAACCTTAAGCATGGGCTTTGGTCACACATAGATACAGCGCATGTGGTTCCTTGCTTGCTAATAGAAACAACTGCAGAACCAAAGCTACTCTGTCTTTGTGTTTGGTGCCATTAGTCTGATTGGACAAATATAAGCTTTAACAAAAAATTAATAAAACTCCCATTGAAGCATAAGGAAAGTGAAAATACTGCATTACACTGCTTATCTGCGGGGTTTCATCCCTGACTCGGTTGGACTCAAGAATCTGTGTATTGGTGACAACAGTTGGTGTGAGGAGCTCCACCCATCATTAACACCCACCAACAATACAGTGCATTAAATATGCTTACTGTATACTGACCTGAACTCTAAAAAAGTGAAAATAAATAAGGTAAATAACACAAATGATTTTTTAATCTGTCATTTTATTTATCTTAGCCGTGGTTTTATGTGTGACTTTATTAAAAAGTAATGTAAACGCTTAAGTCGAGCATGGTGATGTCTTACTCATTAAAAAGAGATTCTCTGTCTATTCCTCTCAGTGACGATTAGAGATTATTAATTTAAGATTGCTAGTCAGTGTCAGCAGACACCCCAAGATAAGGTATCTGTGTTGGTACTGGAAGCTGGACGAGTGCATCCACACTTCTCAGAAAAGAAAGACCAACATCAGCTCATCTGATTCCTTCCTACAATGTGCGAAACCTTCTGACAATCGGTGGTAGTTTTGAGCGCGTCTGGGGACAGGTTCGGTCACAGAGGTGTTTCTTACTCTGCAGCCGCCGCGTTGGACTCTCTCCGTGGAGCTGCCTGCGCTGTGCGTTCGGGGAGGCACGTGGGAGCGGGATGGAGGACACGTCGTGCGTTTGTAGCTTGTACCAGTGTGGCTCGTCATCAAGAAGGGCCGTCTCCAGCTCAATCAGGATCTGGCAGAGTTCAAAGGCCAAGTTAGAATTTATCTTCATAGAAATGCTGTTTTTCCACTGGTTTTAAACAAGTGTATTTTTTTTTTTAATCACTGAAGGAATCACACACAAACAGAAAGAAACAAAGCTCCCTGTCTATGATGGGCAAGGACTGGACCACCAAACACCTTGTGATGGCCAGCAGCTTTCTTAAGGGCTTGACCCCGTTCTAGAGGATAAGCTAAGATACTGTTACTGAGAGTCCATGAAAGCTTGGGTTTGGTTTTCTTACCTCTCCCAGGAATTCGCTCTCCTCCTCCCTCACCCTGGCTTGGTCCCACAACGTGATCTCCAGCATGCGTTCCCGAAACTCCCGCCGGTGCACCGGCGAATACATAAAGGTCTGGTTCCATTTGGGCTCTAAGGATTTCTTTACTGTTTTTGTTCTCCTCTTGCTTTTGTCACTGGAGGAACAATAATTCAAACTGTTTTTATTTACAACCACGATAGGGAAGAGCCACGAATACAACAAATCCATCGCACGGCACAGCACAGCACGGAGCACAGCACGGAGCACAGCACCACAGCATGCAGGTGCAGGGAACGAGATGGAAAAGTGTGCTATCTCCTTCTTAACGTCCACTCCCTGCATTCCTCATCAGTACATGAGAACAAATGGCTCAATGAGAAAATAAGAACAGCCAACAATCTAAGTAGACACATCCACAGACACTGCATCTATACTGCCTTTCATCATGATGATAATGGATACAAAAACAGAGATCTGACTTTGTGGTCTCCCACCCCCCGTTTAATTGGAGCGTGCTGACCTGGGATAAAGTAAGCCCTGGAAATGATGGGGACTGTTTCTACTCTTACCTTCTGTCAGGGAGGAAGTAGATTTTGACATAAGGGTTCCTGGGCCGGCCATCTTCCCTGGGTGGCAGGTCTTTGGCACCCAGGATGGTGACTATTAGCTGATGGCCCACTTTGTCATACCACAGTTTGACCTGGAGGGGGCAGAGCACAGGCAGCCTGCTCAGAGACAGCTGGGGGCCAGCACAAGTGAAAATGCACAGAGGGAATAATGCAGGAGAAGACAGTTTGATTGAGTCATTACATATGCATTAATGCCCTTTTATTGAGTTCAACACCTTTTCAATCAGTATAGGCCTCAGTGCAGGGTCTTCTCCTGTATTTACCCACAAAAATGAGAGGATATCCAACTGCTACAATGTAAGCTCACATGTGCGTTGTGGCAATTTAGCTGACTTTCTGTATCAATATTAGCATGTTTTGATAATTTATAAAGAAATGCCAATACCCTCCTTTGTATATTTCTAAATTTCTAGACTTTATAAAAGTCTAATTATTGTGTTTTTTTTTTCAATGCGAGTGTTGACATGTGTTCTGATACAGAGGAAAACATAGTTTATCAAACTGAGCTGACCATAATGCTAAAGGCAACATGCTCTAAAATTAGCACTACCATCTACCTATGATGACATTTCTAATAATGTCCTCTCAGGTATTCAGTGGGGATCAGTGAGGAGAAATCAGTCATGCTGTTGCGAGAGGGGATCACACTAAAAGAAAAGTATGGACTCCAGGAGGAAAAACTTAGAAGATATAAAAGGCGAGCTGAAGCCTTAAAGAAATTAGATGAAATGAGAAGTTAGACTTCTAAGTTCTGGTCCATACTTCATTCAGAATATGATCATGGAAAGAGCCCACACTGTTTAAGAGTACTCGCCATTCATGCAGCAATGCAGAAAAAGAGCATTCAAGACAAGTCGAGAGATATAAAGGTAGAAACAGACAGCAGGGGGGCTTATGGGAAAACAAATTGTACCAAGTAATCTCCTGCCCACCAGAATACCATATACTGCAAAGTATTATTTCAACTATATAAAAAGATCCAACTTAAAAATCAATAATTATTATGTGTGTGTTACCTGTTGTGTTATACGTGTGGTTTAACAGTAAAAGACTGATGTACAATGTGCCCGATGCAGTCAATAAATAAGCAATTAACGAGTAAGCAGTTAACTGAAACATGCTCACTTTAACAAGAGTACACACATTAATGAATACACACATATAAACCCTAAATATTCATATGTTTGATCGTGAGATCCTGCAGCGAATCCTTGCAGACATCCGAATGCGCCGTTACACAGAACAATATTCTCTACTCAGAAGATATAAAGCTCAGGCCCATCTTTAAGCAAAACAGCATAAGAGTGAGCTAAATATCCAAAGTTTCACACAGGAATATTAACCTTCATCGATAACGGCCATAAAGCAACCCACAAAAAAGACAAGACCGATATTAAAGAAGACACCTTGTAGCGAATGCTTTGCTCTGTTTGACATTTTTTATTCAGGAGGTACAATTTGCTTATTCTTTAACGCTAATCAGTAAAGGGAAAAAAGCAATTTGGCTTTGGCTTTCCAAAGAGGACGATGAACTTAGTAACTTTTCACTGCAACATGAAACCACACAGCCATCAACTCAGATCTGCTAATTAGCATCACTTCAACTCGCACATGGGGGGAGTCCTTCTGTGTATGTGTACAGGGTTGGAGTTATCGAGGCCTGGGTTCATGTCACACTGAAGCAAGAAAAAAAAAGCAGTTCTTTGTCCTAGAAAATTTCCAGAGACACCATCCGGCATTGCCCTGCACAAAATTCCAAAGTGCTATTTCGATTAGGTCAATCACTGCAGTCAGTACAAAAACATCAGGCAATGGAAGAGTGTCTCTTAAAATAGGGTCCAATTAGCTGAGCATGCACTACTTGGGAATAATGATGTGTATGGATTACAATGAGCTATAAGAAGTCTAATCATAACAGTGATACCAAGAAATCAAATCAAAGAAAAATGACACAATGCACTGCACTAGGAGGGGAAACTCAAAGCTGCCATTTCCCCCGGGAATGCATTTTCCAAAGTATGGAAACAGAAAAAAGGCCAGTCAACAGTCAATGAGCAAAAACCAAACAGAGTTTGTGCCCTTCACACAGGGCCAAATTACCTGGACCCTAGGGGCAAAAGGCGGTGTTCTTCTACTAAGGCTTTGGCTCTGGATAAGCAAAATTAAACAGCAAAAAAGAAAAAAAAAGAAAAAAGAAAATGCAATAAAACCAAAACCACACTACACAAAAACTCACAATACACTCAAAACACAACAACAGAAATTTGTAGTTTAGATGAACGATTTAAGCCAGCAGGTTTATTCTTATTTCCCCCTTTCCACTAACTGAATCTGTTTTATTATTATTTCTGCTTTATCAAACATTGCTCACCCCTGAGCTGCTGTTCTGCACAGGCCCCTGTACAGAACAGGGCAGAACACGGCTCTCAATTACATCTTCCTTCCTTTTTATCCTCGGCTTCAAAGCTTGCGTCACAGTGACGTTAAACCCAATTGTTACCCACAGACGGCTCCTCGCTGTGCACAACTACTCATCGGGCACCGAAGGTGTTGTGAGGTTCATCCAGTAAACTGAGCTGTTTAGGTGATTCGTCGACTGTGAACTTCGGGGTCGGACTCCTCATGAAAATACAGAACTTTACGGGGTGAATGGATGAGAAACGATTTTGTGGATGACAGGGCTTTTTCTGTTTTTTTCCTAATACGCAGCGTCGTATGTTTCAGTGATGATCAAATGACTCTGTGGGACTCTCGTGAATATTGACTCTAGCAGGAAAAACACGTGCTGGAGGTCCCATGCGACTCCCATGTGAATCCTAAATTTGAGATTTGATTTATCTCTTGCTTTAAAGCAGCCCTTTACCAAATTTACCCCAGGAGGGTTTTTATACAAGATAATGACCCAACGTAATCTGATCTACAGTTCCATCCCGGCCTGGTGAAGGGCCAGCTGAACAGGCTGAGTGATGAATGCAGTGTCTGGCAACAATGGTTAACAAGGGGTTGATCTAAGATTTAAGCTAAAAAAAAAACTGGTTGCATAATTATTCTGCAATGGGAAAATTATACTTACTAGCTCATCTTTACTCATACGATCTCAAAAGTGATTAAACCTCTCTAACAATCCAGTCCCTTTCCAGGCTTTTACATACACTCCATATGTCAAGTTGAGGTCACTTACTGAGAGCTGTCCTGACAGGTACTGGGGGGCGTCCCTCAGCATGCTGGGACTCATAGGAGATGTGACAGAGATGGAAGGACGATCCATCTTCTGGGACTCGAAAGAACTCGAACCTGGCAGGGCACACACACAACACAGCCCGCTGTTTATGTTTGCTGCTCGTAGTTTTAGTGGTGAAAAGGGAGACAACAGGGGAGTGTAGTAAGGACAATAGAAAGACACAGATGAGAAGAGAAACACAAACATCTTGCCAGGGGAAGATAAAAGGCAGAATGACAAAAGCAAACTGTGCCAAACACACATTTCCTTCACTTGATGTTTCGGGGCTGATTAATAGGATCAAACGGCACTATCAGATCCGTGGAAAATTTTGACAAAACTCACTTGATTCCAGTTGTGAGTGTGTGCTGTCTGGTATCCTTGGAATATCTCTGGAAAAAAAAAGAAGAAAGAAAGCGAAAGCGTGTGAGAGGCAGGAGAGAAGGAGGGGATGGAGTGGATCAATTTAAGCTAATGCCGAATGCACTGTGCTTTAATGGCCGTAAGCACCACATTAGTCTTCATTCACCCAACAGCTCCCTCAGCAGCACAAAGCAGGTCAGACCAGGAACTGACAAAGCAAAGGTGCCACTGTTTTTCCTCACAATTTTCTTTTCAAAAACAATTGGAGTGGAGCACATCAACGACGGCGGGCGGCGTTCTTCGGTGCCGTACAAGGCCAGAGAGCCAGAGGGAGGGAGGAACAGATGTTGAATAAACAACTCGGCGCTGCTCCTTCACAAACACATTCTGAGTCATGTTCCCTTCAGATTCCCTTTTCAGGTCTCCGTATTATAAAAGTATAAAGCTTTCTGAGTCACAGCGGCAGGATAAGCCTACAGATGTTAGCAATGTAATGCAAGCGCAACTGTGAGTGCAATACCAAAACTTTGGGCCTGTGAGATGTGCCCCCCCCCCCAAGAGGGTCCTGTAGGTTCTGCCATTCCAACATTACAGAATTTAAAGTGCAGCATTGGTGGAAGATGGAGAACAGCTGCTCAATACAAGATGCATACAAGCCATGGACAGTTTACATTTGCTAAAATATTTTTTTACACTTAGCTCGCGCACACACACACACACCTACACACACACACACACACCTACACACACACACACACAGACACACACTTGATTTGTAATAAAGTGGCCCGTCTCTGGATCAATCTTGATCTGAGATGTCAGGATTCACGTAGAGAATGGCTGCTCCCGTCACCACGAGCTCACCCAGGCCTGGGTGGGTATCAGAACATGCTGATTCTTTTTCTGCTGCCTCTCCTTGGTCTGAATCATCATCCTGTTTCCTGTGCGTGGCATGCATGATTTTTTTGTCAGATTACACGTAACAAGCTGCGCCTGTGTTGTTCCCCACACACAGTGAAGGTCTGTGACCTGCTAATTTGCACTGCTCTTGGTAAGTTGTGGCAGTCCATGATATAAATCTCTGTTTTAACTTCTCTATGACTGTGCGTAGTGTGCCATGTTTAGTTACATTGTTAAGCTGACAATTCACAAGGGCTTGAAAGCTTTCCCAACACACACCTGATAAGAAGCAGGTTGATGCCCTCGACAGATCCTGGCTTCACTTAAAAATTACATTTTCAAATCGCGAGTTAACACATCCAGTGAACTCGTCTGCTTCAGTATGCTTACTGCGTTATATGGAAAAGTAACACAATTTCGGCACAAATTCTCACCCACGCCTAACACCTTGGTTACTGTTAACGGGGGCATCTTGTTGATTATTAACACCAAAGTCCAAAGTTGCCTCGTGAAGAACAGAGCATGTGGGAGAGGCCGGTTTGCGAGATCTCACCCTATAGGCCGCGAGACCACCAGCTCCACCTGCGGCTCAGGCTTGGATTCTAGTATGATATTGTAAACTTCTTTAAATGTGGCTCCTTGTAAAAGCTTCCCGTTCCACTCCAGCACCTGGTCGCCTGCAAAAACGGCAGAGAAACTCAATATCACATGGTATGTCTTAATCCTTTACGCTCACACTGTCTGTGCTATCGTAGTTGAATTCTAACAGTGCGTAAATGTGTGTTTGCGTGTGCATTTTAATACCTGGTCTGAGGTGTCCAACAGTGTCTGCTAGACTTCCTTTCCTCACTTTAGTGATGAAAGCACAAAGTCTGCCAGATTCTGTCATCTTGCCTCCCACCACCTGTAGACACAGAGATTGGAGCGACCGCATTAGCTCTGAAACACTTTAATAAAACAAAAGTTAATGTCTCTGTCGATTTAATGCACCACATTAAACCCACAAGGTATGACATGTGATGGCTGCAGCTTACAGAAGAACATAGATTTATTTTCTCGAAGAATTCTGTTGATGTCATGGATTTAGCTTTTGCCTGCAAGGTATGAAACCACAATAAATGCACTGGGAGGAGGGGGTCAATGCTAAAAGTGCATCTAAGTCTTTTTTTTTAAAAAAAACTGTCCGGGACGGTGCTTTCGTCCCCGGGGAAACACTCTGGTGCTGTACCGTGGTTCTGTAACAGTGCAGGACCGTGGGCTAGAGCTGTACTGTACAGTCCTGAGCTGCTGTACTCCACTCTCCTCAGCTTACACTGGCATCATACAAATAAAAATCCCCTCTTAATGGCAGTTGAATGCCAACATACAAAGGAGCTTAGGGAAGTCTGCTAAATGAAATGGCTTTATGTAACGGGCAGCTAGAGAGGGAGGTTTGCAGAGGAAGAGAGCGAGAGAGAGATGGACAGTGAGGGCGAGGCTGGCAGCCTGACTGATGGACTGACTGGCTGGATTGCAGAGCTGGGTAGCTGCTGCTGAGCGGACAGAAATGCACAGAAGCACTGAGCAGACACAAACATGCCATTTCAGGAGGCTCATTTAATCAGTAATGATTTTTTTTCCCCATCTTGCTGCTCCCGGTTCTTCCTCACAGTGGCGTGCTATGCTCTTGCGGACTTTGGCTGCTCTGTTGTTTTTTTTAACGGTGCGCACCACCTACAGAATTATGCAACCGTGAAAGATAAAATGAAACATCTAGAAAAAGAAGTAAACTTTGGGAACAGAGAGAGTGACTACAGTGAAACTGACTTAACAGCCGATAAAGTATTCGACCAATAAGAAGGAGGCACACAGAGAGAAAAAAGAATGAATGTGATGGTACAGTATAATATATAGTGAATAACTGCAGGGACAGAGCAGCTGAATGCAGTTCATTAAAGTAGTTCAGTTTGAATGAATTCAGAAAATTATAGAGCCCAATATCAAACAGCCCTCATTAATATTCATCAGGAATATAATGACAATTAATAGTGAGTAGTACTATGATGTAAAAAGTGGAAGTTGTGGAGAAATTCACAGAAACAAACACAAAAAAAAGGCACAAAATTATCAACTTTACCCCTTAAAGTTCTTACATGTTTGCACCAAAGTGCACATCTAACACTGACGCTTTCAGCTGGACCCCATCAGGAAGAAATTTAAAGTCAATGTGCTGAATGTGCATATTTTAACAAGTCATTTTGGGACCAGTTTGATGGTAATTCAGCAGGTCTATGCAGCGCAAGTGCGTCAGTGTGAGTGCGTACAGTGCGAGTAACACCTATACAGACTGTAAGCTCACCTTCAGACCGAGCAGAGCACCTGAGTCTCGAGGCACGCTTCCATCTTTCATGCGCTTGTTGAGCAAAATGCGCCCTATTAGGCGATCCCCATCTTTGGATGGCTGCCACGTCACCGGGTGCTACAAGGTCAGAGCAACAACACACCTTTTGTTTAACACTTCATCCATTTGAGTTGGATCACTTCAGACCAAAGCAGACAACAGTATATAGTGAAAGAGGGCATGAAGGGAGCACTGTATTTACTGTATTCACTTGGGGAAGACTGTTCACACAAACTGGATAGCTCAGTTATTTAAATTCAAGATAATGCAGTGTTACCTGTTGGGCTGCTACTAGTGGGCAAAAGTATTAATGAATTTTTTAAAAAATCCTCCAAACAATAGGCATCTCATTAACTGTACTGCAGAGTTTGTGTGAACCTGCCGGTGTGAGGGAGGAGTTAAGCTACATGCAGCACCCCATGCAGAGTAAAGCAAGCTGCCCCAACACGCCTCCTAATAGCGGCTCTTCAAACAGGAGCAGGAAGACCAGAGTGTTACTCTGGTGCTTTGCTACGCACAAACACACAGCCACCATCAAGTGGAATAGTGAGAGGGAAAAGCAGACAGTGAAAAAAGGGGAAACAGGTAACCAATGGAACAGATGAAGTAGACCGCAGGGTGCCACATTAAAGATTAAAAAAAGGATGAAAAACAGACAGCACAGAATAAAGCTATGAGACAGATAGGGTGATAGAACAGACGCGGCAGTGGAAGGGAAAAAAGAAAAACAAATGTTTTCAGTTTTTGTGCAAAACAAATCCAGTCTTCCCTGTTTTGTGTGCTTTTTGCTATAGAAGTGAGTGGAAAGTTGGGGGGGAGGGGGCAGGATCTGTCTGGACTGGGTGCTGTGGGGTAGGGCAGCAGAGTGAGAGGGGACGGGCCTGAGTAAGGGTGCTTCTACTACACTAAACAGGACCGCTGCAGAGCAAGAACACAACATACGGAGGAAAACGAGCATGCAACTAGGAGAGACCCACATTCCTGAGTGCCATGACAAACAGAGAGGTTGTGTGTCAATGCTCTTCTTTTACAACTACTGTAAAGAGGTGTAGTTTCTGTTTGGGGAGCAATACAGCAAGTACAAGTAGCAAGCAAAGAGGGTGTCCCCAAATGAGTTCTTTTTTTTTCAGGCAACACCGAGCAAGGTGGAGCCAAAAGTGACCGAACAAAAAGGAACGAAATCGCAGGAGAAATCAATTTATACAACGTCAAATAAAATCCAAAAAGAAAAAACCCCAAACATCTCACCTACTTACACTTGGTGACAGAGAGCAAACAAAGACTGGATGGGTAGGTCATAAATAATAATCATAACAAAATGCAGGCTAGATTGTCTCAGTACCTTCTCACTATGGCTATGCTCCTCGTTTAGGGTAGTGCTACTGCACGTATCAACTCCCGAGTCTTTAACCTGCGGTTCACACCATGCCAAGTCCTCTTCAAATGAGTGTCCCCCAAAGCGCACCATTTTCTTTTGCCTCTCAGATAAGGTGTGTGTCGGCTCGGACATAAATGCCTGCTCAATAGTTTTTCTTTTTCCCCTTTGACTGTCCCCTACAGGTGTGGGATAAAAACAGAAAGAAAAACAGAAAAAACAACATGCAAAGGTGTAAATAAAACAAAGGAAACATGAAATGACAAAAGACTCCGGGAGAACAGGGGATGGGGGGGAGGAGGGAGACAGAAAGAAAGGGAGAGAGAGAGAGATGGGGTTAAGGGGCGGGAGGTAGGGGGGGTCAACGCAGGGCTCCACATGTCTCACCAAAGACATTGGGGAAGCCTCGCTGCTATGCCATGACGCATGGTCCCACCAATGGCCATCCAAATCTCCTGTAAGGAGGGAGGAGGGCGTACATACACGAGAGAGGACAGCGAGAGGGACAAGTGAGGACACCACAAAGTATAGACATTGACACAAACGCACGTGCGCGCACACACACACACACACATAGACAGAGCACTAAATAAGACATTCGAACGTTCACATTCCTGCACACACACGCGCTCCCACAGCTCAGCAAACGTGGTACTGTAACCATCCCTAAAATCCCTGTGGAGAAGAAAAGATGCAGCTCACATCTCAATACAAAATGGATTGATTTGACTATCTCAGCACTGTACTGTAAAAGAAAAAAACAAGCCCTGGTGGAGCTAACACAAAATGACAATTTGAGACTTCAAATTCTTTAAAGGTATTATATGTGTTCCAGCAGCACACACTAGGACCCTCTTAAAGATTGTTTTTGCCTACAGTGAAGAGACTCAGGAAAGTGGGGAGACACAGTGAAGAACCACGGCTTTTGACTGGTACTGTACACGGTCACCTGCTGAGACACATCAGCACCCGCACTAGTAAATAAAATGACAATATTCAATAGATCAGGATACATTTTTTGGACATGGATAAACAGTCCATGTGAATTAACTAAATAAGTTTGGTGTGATTATGAAGAAACACTTGACATAATAGTTGCTATCAGTTATTAAGCAAACACTTGTTTTCTTTACACTGCTTGCAAAGGGTTTTATTGTTTGACTTAAGCTGACTTTGCAACTCAGTCACAACTCTATATATACTGGGATTTATTATACTATTTGAACTATGAGAGGTAGCTTTGCATGATTCACAGTTCGAAATAATCCTTCTTTGTCTTACACTCGGTGCAGCCCATCAGATCATCCACCACTTCAAACAAGTAGCTTTAGCTCTCTTCCTCCTCCCTTTAAGTCAGCCTTCCTCTGATTAGCTGCCCCTCCCAAACAGCAGGTGAAGAAATGGACCTTTTTCATGTTGGGTTGGGTTTCAGCAAAGCCACAGCTACATGAGAAAGGTCTGTAATACAAACTCTTCTTTCAACTGAAACACCTCCCTTAAATTCCTCTGATTTTCAGGCATCAATCTTCCGAAGCATTTTGGCCGGATCCTTCACTGAAATGACAACTCACATTTTGCTGAAACAAAGTCAGCACACTGCTATCTTATCCTACAGGAGCTGCATCTATAGGAGGGAGCAGGGCAGATCACTAATGTGTTTAACTGGGGATTCAGATTGCAATACCACACAACCTTAACTGACCTCGATCTAAAGTGCACTGGGGAGAGCTTTTAAAGATGAGGCTCTGATTACAACTTCTGTCATAGTATCAGCGGACATGCGGCCTGGAGGCAAGTGGCTAAGATGATGATTACAGGACGAAGGTTTCTGGGGCGTGTCTCTACACTTGTCATGCTTTCAGCACAAGAAACAGTTATAAAGACAAGACATATGAGAACTGATCACTAGCTTTTCATCTGCTGGAAAAATTGGAGTGGAATAGAATGCCTTTATTGTCATTATACAGCTGTACAATGAGATTGGAGAGATGAAACTGACAAATACGAAATTTTAAAAAAGCACCGAAGTGGAGGAGAGCTGAGAGCCCCTGCATCCGTGTGCGCCGCCATCTTGCATAGTTTTAAATGATTTCTGCACAATCAACTTTGCCATTCTGCAGGCTTTGCCCCGTTCTCACATGTGGATGTCCTGAGCAGCAAGATGAGCATTTCCAATTTGATTAAGAAGCTTAAAAATTAAAGCTAATTAAAAATAGTGAAAAAATATTGAATCCAAAGGTAGTGCTAAGATTCTCAGGGGAGAGCAGTATGTGGGTAAAGACGGACACATGTTAACAGTGAACCACTGCTCTTCTCTGTCCACTTATAATAATAATAATGCATTAGTCTTATATAGCGCTTTTCTAGACACTAAAAGATGCTTTACAATTTTTATGTATCATTCATTCACACCTCACTCATACTTGGTGGTGGTGAGCTACTAATGTAGCCACAGCTGCCCTGGCGCAGTCTGACAGAAGCGTGGCTGCCAGTTCGCACCTACGGCCCCTCTGACCACCACCGTCACCAGTCACACAACCACATTCACACTAGGCAACGTGGGGTTAAGTGTCTTGCCCAGGGACACAAGACAGCATGCGCTCAGATGGGGACTCGAACCAGCAACCCTCCGGTTGCAAGGCAAGCGCCCACCTACAGCGCCACTGCCTCCCCCTAAACATAATGTCCATTACAATGATTTATGCATTTAAATGTTATGCAGTTTTAGTGCCAATTAATTTTACCAATCAAAAAAAAGAGAATTCAAAAGTGCAACATTATATATATACACACACACACATACACACACACACACACACACACACACACACACATATATATATATATATATATATATATATATAATATATATATACTTCAAACAGGGAAGATGCAGTTCTTACACACAGGAAGCTTTGTTTTTTGTTTACGCC
>VOQJ01037345.1:0-11063 GCA_015052665.1 Apistogramma diplotaenia | reverse complement strand
GCATAGCATGCTAGCGTCTCTTCTTAGTATTTGAACAGTAAATGTGAAAATTCAGCAATTTTGGAAAAAAAATCTAAAAATGGTGTAATTAAATGGAATATAACTTTAAAATACAAATCACTGAATAAATACACCCATTTAATTTATTTTTTCATTTTATATTTCCATGATGACAGGTGAGGCACGAGCTCACCTGCCTCCCCTGACTACACGTCACTGCAGAGAACTATGTGAGAGCAATGCAGGACATATATGAGGGCAGTGAGACAGCTTTAAGGTGTGTTGTAGGAGTAACAGCTGGATTCAAGATGAGGGTTGGATTACATCAGGTTTATGCTCTGAGACACCTTTTTTTCCAGTGGTGATGGGCAAGCTGAGAGAAGACATGAGACACGAATCTCCCTGGGCTATGATGATTGCAGATAGACAGAGAGAGTAGGGAGCAGGTGGAAGGGAGCCTGAAGAGGTGAAGGTATGTTCCAGAGAGAAGTGGAATGAAAGTCAGTAGAACCAAAACCTGACACCTCTATTCTCGAACCAGTTTACCAAACCAAACTGTATTAATTTTCTTTTATGCTAAGATAAGATAGAACTTTAATGATCCCACAATGGGGAAATTCGCACGCTGTTGGGTTGCTTTATTTATAGCAATACAGCATCATAAATTTGTAGATTTAAATGTAAAATTCAGCAATATAATAAGACCTTTAAAATAAATTCTATGGAGTACAATGTTTATCCAAAATATAGTGGAGGAGAAGTTAAAAGTCGTAGAAATACTCAAGATGCATTAAAAGTGTACTTCATTAATTACGTACATTGCACTGTTGGTCATTTCCATGCTGTGTTCCAGTTGTTGGGTGTTGTAAGATTAACAGTACACTCGTATTGGAGAGGGAGCATCAGAGGGAACAAGTCATATTTCACGGGTGAGTAGCCCTCTGCTACACAGGAGTCAAGATGTCCAGAAACTATTCCTAGATGTTGACAATTTGTTTGACTCATAGCAATGGAAATAATTATGTAATACTGAAACTAGACTATGTGACAAAACTGTCTTTAAAATGGCATTTTTCTTAAGACAGCTTAGGTTATTCACCATCTGTTCTATAACTGGGTTGATCATTAAATGAGAAAAATAATTTAAGACAAAATTATACCTTCTGTTTGGCAATTTGTCAAGGGAGTATGGCAAGTGAGCATCTTGAAAATTTTTAAAATCTACCAGTTCGGGCATTGTCGAATTAACAAGGTCTGCGTCAGATGTTGAGAAACCAGGACATGCTAGAACAAGCATAGACACAAGTGGACACGAGATGAGATGAGAATAGGGAACTGTTGGAATGCTACTATGCATGTTATATGAAGAGGATTGGGACCTATGGAGTCTTTGAAACCCAACATCCAAACTGAAACAACTATTACCAAAACCAATCAGTTGATATATACCATGGCAGCAGTGATTCTTGAGATGCTTGATTATAAGATGAACAGCCACAAGGAGCAGTGCCCTCCATGAAAACGACAACTAGAGGCTAAGATCAAGGCAGCATGGAGGGAAAGTAGCCTGCCTAAGAAGTACAACAAGCTGTACATACGCGAGGCCTTACAGACTGCCAAGCAAAGACTCACAGCATTAGTGAACTGCCCTGAGAGATATACCAGAGAGACAGAAGCCAGGAGAATAAACCAGATCTTCTCCACTGAACCATCCAAGTTATACTCTCAGTGTCAGGGGACCAATATGAGAACAGCACCCCCACCAAGGCTGGAGATGGAGCAAACTGGAAGAGCATATGGGAGAAGGATCCAACACACAACACCAATGCTCAGTGGCTGGTGGTTCTAAGAGCAGACCACAGTAACCTCCCTGAACAGGATCCAGTAACCATCACAGTGGCAAACATCCAAGAAAGGGTTTCACATTTGACAGCACCTGACATGATTCACACCTACTGGCTAAAGAAGCTAACCGCACTCCACGAGCACCTGGCAGCACAAATGAACCAGCTGCTAGAGGCTAAGACACACCCAGGCTGATTGAAGGCCGGACGGTCCTGATCCCCAAGGACCCCCAGAAGGGGCTAGTCCCATCCAACTACCGGCCAATAACCTGCCTCAGTATAACATGGAAACTCCTATCGAGCATCATAGCAGTGAAGATGAGCAGGCATGTGGCACAATACATGAGCTGGGCCCAGAAAAGAATTGCCAGAGATAGCAGGGGAGCAAAACACCAGCTACTGGTAGACAGAGCAGTGGCTGTAAGACTGGGCTGACCAACCTGTGCACTGCCTGGATTGGCTACAAGAAGCCTAAGACTTGATGCCGCACACATGGATCCCAGAATGCCAGGGATCCCTGAGACTGTACCCTAAGTGGAAAGAAGGTGGCTGCGGACTGGTGAGTGTCAGAACCACTATCCTAGATGAAACAATAAAGATCCATGAATATGTCAGTTAAGATGGCCACAAAGGATCACGTGCTTAGTGAGTACATCAGGCAGCAGAAACTCGAGAAAGAAGAGGAGGACAAACAGGAACCCTCGTGGAAGGACAGGCCCCGGCACGGTATGTTCCACCAGACAGAAAGAGTGGCTGATATAGAAAAATCCTACCAATGGCTGGACAAAGCTGGACAAAACTGACAGACAGCACGAGGCAGTAATGATGGCAGCACAGGAACAAGCCCTGAGCACAAGATCAGTAAAGGCTGGAGTTTATCACACCAGGCAAGACCCTAGAGGCAAGACCCTCAAAGGTGGCTGAGAACAATAGAGCTAAGATTCTGTGGGACTTCCAGATACAGACAGACAAACATGTAATAGCTAACCGAACAGACATCGTTGTGGTGGACAAACAAGGGACGAAGATCGTAGTGACAGATATTTTTCGGTTACATCAAGAAGAAGGAGCATGAGAAGCTGGATAAATACCAAGGGCTCAGAGAGGAACTGGAAAGGATGTGGAAGATGAAGGTAACAGTGGTCCCCATGGTAATCGGAACACTCGGGGCAGTGACCCCCAAACTGGGAGAGTGACTCCAAAAGATTCCTGGAACGACATCTGAGATCTCTGTCCGGAAGAGTACTGGGAACAGTTAAGAAGGAGCTGGAAAGGATGTGGAAGATGAAGGTAACCCATGGTAATCGGAACACACACACACACAAGCAGACACGCACACGCGCATGTACTAACAGGTGCATATTATGTAACAACCTAGGAATATCATAAATACCTGCTGATAATAAAAATTCACAAAATACAAAATTTAAAAAAAAAGAGAAAAATTATAGAGGGTGTAAACATTTGTTGTGGTATGAGCAAAACAATCCCACAGCAGTGTTTGTGAAACAAAGGTGGGCAGAGAGCTGCTAGATCCCTCTGCAGACACAGGTGTTGACCACACTGAAGGATTATTCTACACACAGGTGCTGTTTGGGGCCTTTCTCTCCCCTACTCTGTCTCTCTTTTAAACACAGGAGAGAGAGAGACATGTACACATTTGTTGGTCAGTCATGTTGCCAGGCAGGCAGGTCAATGAACTCTGGTGTCAAACTGGCCAAGCTTCTCCATTTTCTGTGTTCTGGTGTTTTCTGTTCATCACTGGATATATAGATCCAATTGGAACATTTTTCAGTTAATCTCTTCTCTTCTCAGGGCACATCATAGAGGTTTAAAATATTATGGGCTCTAAGACTAAGAACATGTGAACACTACATTTAATAATAAAAGACCTAGTATTACAGTGCATCTGCTTAGCTTATATATATTTAGCTTCTCTTAAGCATGCTTTAAGAGCATCTGTATTTTTCCTTTTCATCATTAGTATTCATAGCTTGAACCTCTAGATTTTTTTCTTTGACTTGCGCCTCATTTGAGTTTGTCTGCCTCCTCCACCTGCTCTTTCCTGAATTAAAGATTTGAATGGACTTAACTTTAGCTCCTGTGTGTCCTGCATTTGAATCCTTTTCCTTTGGTGGTTGTTGCATATATATACACATATACTACCACAAAGGTGGAGGCTCTAAGTGTGGCCTTGGTTTCAAATAATGACGTCAGCATATGTACAAGTAATCCCTGACTGCTCCAAACATTTGGTTTCTACTGGATACGATTGAATCAAGATGATGTTAAAGAGGGTGGATATCTAATATTGACTTTTGTGTTCACACCCACTTGGTGTTTGTGTGGATCAGCCAATCAGAAGCAAGTTGACTTGAAGCAGGAGGATTCAAACTGTGAGGTGGGCCACTACCACTGTAGGTGGGATAAGGAGTTAAAATTAGCCTAATTCATTTCAGACAGAGATAAAATAAGGGGCTGACCCAAGGTGCAGTGCAAGATAATCAAGTAATTTGAAATGTGAATCATGCAACAATAAAAATACTAATAGCACACATGTAATGTAAGAATAAAAGAGATATCTTGTCGATTTTGGGCAACACTGATTGTCTGTGCTACTTTGAAATCATATATCATAAAGACATCTGCCAGAAAAAAACAGGGAGGAGTTGCAACAGCTCACAGACAGAAAGTACAGAGCAGTAGTTAGTGAAGAGAGAGGAGGAGGAGTGAGAAGAGAAGAAGAGATTAACTGTCAGGCAAGCAGACAGGCTATATCCATCGATACAAATGATAGAGGATAAGAAATACAGCAGGAGCCTATTGCAGTGTAAGCGTCTGGTGCTGTCAGCAGCTTTAAATCCCCCCGGCACTCCACAAAAACAACCACAAGGAAAAAAAACAACACTACTGTGCTGCAGCTACAACAATAATGAGCAATTTATACTCTTGTGTTCAGAGAAAAAAGTAATAATTCAAAGGGTTTTCAGAAAAAGGAGAAACATGTTTTGTTCTTTATACCTGAGAGAAAGACACCCAGTTGTTGGATGTGCCCTAGAGTAATTGCTCCTAATTGAATTTAAGAACACCCAGGAAGTTAGGAAAGCTGTAGATCAGACAGAAGATGAGTTAGTTTATTAAGTTTGATCCTTGGCTTCTCCTGTCTCAAAGCAAGACTGTGGATCTGAAATTTCTGCAATGTTAATGGCATCAACAAGGAAATTTTATTTTCCAAAGAAAGAAGTGTTTCATCGCTCTGATGGACAGGTGCTCCAACAGGGACTTGTTGCGCATTCTCGCACTCATAATTGAGTACATTTCATGACAAGGACACACACATGCACTACAACACAACACGACAGGATTGTTTGTGTATCTGAGCTCTTGCATCTTTTTTTTCTTTCAGCTAATTTAGAAGATATACACACACACACACACACACACATCCCTTGGTATGTATGCGTGTATGTGCGCATGTGCATGTGTTTTTATGCATCCCATCCTTCTGAAACTTCTAAAAAGATCAATAGCAAAATAAGTAAATGAAGAATTTTAAAAAAGGATCAGTAAGAGGGGCCTTTTTCAAAATCCTCTTGGCAAAATAAATGTGTCTGGCTCAACACAGCATGCAGACTATAATTTTGCTTGCTTTGCTGCTGGACAGGACAGGTTTTTTTAAAAAAAAGTTGTGCAGGCAAAACTAAAAAACTCTATGAAATCTTAACAAATATTAAGTGCAGCAAGGATACCACCAGGAAAAAAACAAGACTCTCTAACCCTGATAAAAGTTTAGTGTTGCTCTGTCATTTCGTATTATTAAAGAATAAATTAATAAGATTTCAGTTGAAGATATTTTGCCTTGTTATCCCTGCACCAAAACAGGACGTCCGGGATATTGTTCATTCATGGAAGCATCATTATTTCTTTCCACTGTGGTTGTTGTTACAAGACCAAGTTCAAATGAAAGAACTGTTAAAAAGTAACAGTAATTCAAGGTTTCCTGATTATGCGCTCCTCAATCACTATTAGAAACTTCACTGGGAGGAAAATTAGAATTGATAAATGCATCTCCTGTGTGGACTGTAAAAGCTTTAAAGCACTACATATCTTCTTTTGGAAATGAGGCCATTTCAGTTTATTCTAAAGTTATTTCCTGTGATTGTGTTTTCATCAAATCAAAAGTACGTTCACACAAGCTAGGAAATGCCTTCAGTATGCTTAGACACGGTCCAGAGCCAACACAGACATGCCTATTATGTGAAAATCAAATGAATTAGGGATGAAAGGTTCCATGTAAACAAAAACAGCCATTTGAGATTTCTGAAAAGTGAATTTCAAAGAAATTACTCAAGTACTGAAGTGTTTTTGTGCACTGCACAGTTTTGAGATGACTGAACCTCCCGATAGCTCCCTCTTCTGAAAGTGAAACATTCAGTACTGGGAAATATTGTACTTCATCCTCTACCACATGCATATGACAAATATACTCCTCGTTACTTTGCAGCGTATTCCCAAACCTTTACAAAAACAGATTCTTTTGCAAATTAAGTTTTGAAACGCAGTTAATTTGTGGTAAAGTACATCTGCATTCTGCTCCACATTAACAAAGTGTGTGATGTTAGATAAGAATTAACAATTGTCTTGTTTAACCAGCTGTAGTAGCAGGTAATGATTATTCTACTTCTGCTGTTGCTTGTACTGGAGCTTTAATTATAAAGATCTTTCAAGCTGGAGTGGCACTGATGGTGGTAAAACAGCTAAACTACTTGAAACAACAGGAGCTCTTGGCTGTGCATGACTGGTGATGAGAGCCAGAGTGTCTGAGTTTGTCTGAGGCTTGTGTCCACTGAGCCTCCCTCAATTTGAATGGAGGCCAGAATAGATGCCAGCTTTATTTCAACCAGAGGAGTGTGTGTTTGAATAGAAATACCACATTCATTCATGAACCTTTTTTCCTTCATTGCTGAACTTCACGAAAGAAAGATTAGACTGCTGCAGGTTCCTTAACATGCCACCCCAAAAATGAATTTAACATTTACATTTGCTGCTGATTTAGACATTTTACCTGTGATTTAGGTCCCTGTTCTCTCTTGCACATACAGAAATGTACTGCAATGTTTCTTTGTTACTAATAATAAAATCAAATGGTCTAATTATATGCTATGGATTGATATGAATAAAGCTATACCACCTGTTGTACTTTTTAGGTCACATGGAAACCCAGATATGCTGAACATGTACACATCTTTTATGTTTACACTATTCTTGGTTCCTTTTAACAAAAAGCTAATGGGATTTTTTTACACACTTTTTGGATTATTGCAGAAAATAAGCTATATAAGAAGTTCCTGATTCCTGTGTATTATGTTCAGAAAAAAAGACTCTGGCACAAACTGGTGCCATTTTTTTTATGATTTTCAATGCAAAAATGCATTCAATGCAAAATTCTAATAGTACACAACTGCTGCATGACCACCAACAATAGGCTCCTGTGTTCAGGGGGATGAAGTTGAATATTTAATGTTTGCAGGCCCTTTTTAAGCCTCTTTCCTTGTCTGGGACAAAATATAGTCTAGGTACATATAGGCACATATTTTATATTCCATCCATCATCTTCCACTTATCCAATTCCAATTCCTATCCCAGCTGTCATGGTGTGAGAGGCTCGGTGCACCCTGGAGAGGCTGCCAGTCTATTACAGGGCTACCAGAAAGACAGACAATCACTTCTGCTTACATCACCAATTAATATAACATACATGTCTTTGGACTGTACGAGGAAGCCTGGTGAGAACCCACACAGCCACAGCGAGAGCATGCAACCTCCACTCAGAGAGGCCACAGAGCTGGTGGATTCAAACCCAGGATCTTCTTGGTGTGACGTGACAGTGCCAACCACTGCTCCACTAAACATCCATTCACAAAAAACTAAACTAAACTAAACTAAAACAAGAACCCACTGGGTCTGAGATGAGGAAACTAAAAGTGTAGAAATGTTAATTCACTATCAGGTTTTAGGGCTCATTCCTGCAACACTCTGCAGCATCATGTCCCAGCCACTTGCTCTTCAAATCTTCAGTTTACAAGGGACAAACAGTGAGTGGAAAACAGGTGTTTTGTTTTGTAAAGGGACGGCAGCTCTTCAGGGATAGGAGATAAAGCAGCCTTTTCAGACATGGAATGAACTTGGTTGCACCAAAGCCTTAGGTCCATTGTGTAAATATACCTGATTTAGCCATATATGCTCATTTTCACCTCAGGCTCTGGGAGGACAATGACATTTACACTCTGCTCAACTCAGCTGAGGTCTGATTACTCGCAGTATCATCAGTGAAATTCAAACACTCAGAACAGCTGGAGTCTACTGTAGCCAGCATCCAGAAACACAGCAACATACAGCCTTTCCTTTATGTGCTACCAGTTAATCAGAATATACTGTAAGGCCTCACCTTGTGGATTGCTAGTTGTGAATATATGCTGCATAAAGGCAAGAGATTCCATCTAGAAGAATGAGCTGTACCACAAGAGTTTAAAAAGCTGTGTCATTATATAAATGCCTATTCCTTATTGCACTGGTAGAGTAACATACAGTCAGCACAATGAATTAAACAAAGCAGTAACCTTAGAGCTGCATGCCTGAGTGATGAGTGAAAGGGGGAACTTGAGAGGAGCCAGTGGAAATACTGCATTTAATAATGAAGGAGAGATGGCACCGAACCACATCTAAACAAACAGAAACATTGTTTGATAAGAATTTGTTAACAAGGAGGCACATAGAAGTGTTTATAGAAATGTTACCAAGTTAAGTTATTAAGTTGCCTCAGATTTACAGATTCAGCAACCATCATGTTTCTTGTTTTCATAACAATCTTGTAAATTTCATATGCCTTTTATCTGGTTTTCAGAAGGGGATACTCTTAATTAAATGTATAACTAGACTAGAAATAAAACAGTTCTAGACAATCCTGACAACAGTCTGTTAAAAAATTGTGATTGACAAAAAAGGAATTTGATTATAGCACCACCATCAGGTCAGCCAGTGTATTGATATTGCATGAAATGTGTTTAGTACATTTCAACAAAGCAAAACGTTCCAAGTGGTTTGCATAAAATATAAAAACACTATAAAAGACATTTAAAAAGGAATTTAACAGATATGAGAAGAAAGGTAAGAGTGCAGTGTAAGGAATCTGTAATTGCTTGATTTACTAAAAAGCAAACAAAGGTCTTAAGCCTTGATTTAAAAGAAGTGAGACATGCAGTAGATTCTCTGGGAGGATTTTTTCTCTTATTTTTCCAGATATGTGAAGCATAGAAATTGAATGCTGCTTCTTTTCATTCAGTTTTAATACTTGGGACAGAAATAGTAATCCCAACTCACCTGGTGGTTCACAATGTGTCAGCAGGTCATAAATGTATTTCAGCCAGGTGCCGTTCTTGATCTTCTAAATTAGCTGCAATAGTTTGATGGATGGTTTAGTGAGACCACTAAATAAATCAAATATACAGTACTATGTAAAAGTCTTGAGCCTCTCTTCACATTTTGTTCAGAAAAGAGGAAATAGGTGCAGTGATGTTTTGAAACATGCAAACAAACATACATGTGTTTGGATCATTGTCATGCTGAAAAATGAAGCCACTGCCAATCAGATGTTTTCCAGATGACTTGACACTGCATGGTACCATCTGACTCTTTAATGCATTCATAATTCCAGCAATTTTGACAAGATCTCCAGCACTACTGGCTGAAATGCAGCCCTAAACCATGACAAATGCACCACCATGTTTTACAGATGGATGTATACACTCATTGCTATACCTGTCTCCTGACCTCTTCCATACACATAGTCAACAATTTGAACCAAAAATGTCAAATTTGGATTCATCACTCTAACAGACCTGTTGCCACTGATTTTCAGTCTTGTTCGTACCTCAGCTGTTTCTCTCGATCTCCCTTCGTTAAGAACAACTTCTTGACAGCCAACATTTCTGATGAGGTTTCATTTTTTTAGGCCTGCCACTTATTCTTTTGTCCTCTGCTTGTCTAGTTTCTTCAATTTTTAAGGATATTCTGCACACGATACTGAGATATGCCAAGTTTCTTGGCATATCTCAGAATGGGGATTTTTGGGAGTCACTTGAATATTATTTTATGAATACTGCAGCAAGAATCTACAGCTTCTATCAACAGACTGGAAACTTTTTAATGTAATTAGTATTCAAGTCAAGAAGTCCCAGTTCTTATTCTGAAGTTGTCAGAGTGTGTGGAGCATTAGAGTGTGGATTTACATGCAGGACACACAGGATGAAAGAAGTAAATCAGTGAAACAAAGAAGAAGCAAAGACATAAGCATATTCAAAAGGAACATAACAGACACAGTGATAAAGTCTATTTATACACAGATAGAAACAAGACACAGTAGGTGAAAATAATCACACACAGAAGACCATTAGAACAATCGGGAGAGACAGACAAGCAAAATTAACATAGGTGATGGAAGAAAACCAAAGGAGACAGAATTCTAACCCTTATCAGTGGGACAGTGAGACAACCCAAAAGTAACACACTGAATACAGAGACAAGAAGACTCAAACTAAAACTTGAAGACCGATAAAAGGGAACACACCAGGACAAAAGACATAAGAACAGAAAGATGAAAGAGAGGGAGGAACAGACAGGGAAACACAAAGGGAAGCTCGACTGAATCAGTGTTCGTTGACGAAATATTTTCGTCATAGTCTTCGTCAACAAACCTTTTTTATTAACGAAAACTAAATGATAACAATCCACAAACTACAGGAAAAGACGAGAACGAGACAAAAATTATTGACATTTTTTGTTGACGAACAAAAATGAGACGAAAATGCTTGGCGAGGACGATATCCAATCAGAACTAATTACATTTTGTGGAAAGGGCGGGACAAGTTGGGAAAACATCGAATCAATGCACACTTGCACAAATTTAATCCAAAAGCGGAAGTTTGGGACGCACATACATACGTAGACGCTATGTTGAGCGGGTCGGCCCGCTGCTGTGAGAAGTAACGTAACTTTCTTTGATAATTATAAATGTTAAATACTCCACATGTGTCACGGTGCAGCATCAAACTAATGTTTTTATGAGTCCACAATGACCAAATCCTGACATGTTGATATAACATCTGCAGGTTTATGAACAACCCCCCCCCCCCCAACGTTCATTACCCAAATTTTTTATCA
>VOQJ01037341.1:11567-28975 GCA_015052665.1 Apistogramma diplotaenia | reverse complement strand
GGGAGAAGTTTTAAAAAAAAAGAAAGAGTTGATTGGGGGGGGGGGGGGGGGGGTTCAAAGTGCTTAGCAAGAAGTTAATAAAGAACAACACAGAGCAGAGAACAGCAGGCAGAAATAAAGAAACATTAATAACTGGAAAGATTAATATAAGCCAGACAGTAAACATATTGCCTGAAATATTAGAAGGAATTTGTTTATTGCAGGCAGAAGGAGGTCAGTAAGAATTGGTTCGTAAATATTGTCTCATTGCTTCAAACTGCAACGCTAGACAAAGAAAAAACTTATTTATTCCTCAAGTTCTCACAGTATCTATTGTTCAGCATACGGTGATGAGCTAGAACATTAAACCCACTCAACGATGAAGTGAATAATTATAATCCAGTGCCGGGAAACCAGCGTATCCAAGGGACATCGTTTGCAAGTGGTCCTCGACACGCCTGCCTCGGGAACGCTGGCTGCCAACAGATAACGGCTTCAGTTCGGAGACCTGCGAAATCCGCACAAGGAATTTGAGCCGGCGGCGTTGGCTCAGGTTGGTCACTGCAGACCGTGATTTGGACGTCTGTGTTTCACACTTTGCTTTGCATTTTTTCATACTTGACGGCTTGTTTTGTTTTCACTCACATTATAGTTTTGCTGTCACTTGCTGATTAGGTTCAGGGACTAAAAGGTGCTTGTTTAGGCTGAGGGAGACAATAATGGTTGGGAGAATATATTCCTCCATCACAGCACTAATCCACGTGATCAACCAAGGAGCCCACCCATAACCCACACTGTTTGTTTTTTCATATTGATTTGTATACATGTGGACCGTTTTTCTGTTTAATTTGTTTCTCGGTCAGACTTGCTTTTCATCACATTCCAGCCTCTGCGGTTCCAGAGGCAGCTTCATCATTTCAGTAATCATCATCATCTGCTTCAGTCAAATCACTGGCCGAGATGCTTCAACCTCCTCAAACTACAACCAGCAGCATTCGCTAACATATCCATTTTGAACACCTCTTCCCATTTTAATATTAGCCTTTATTTTTTAAGTCCTTGTTGTCACAGATTTTTGTGCGCTGCTCTGAGCCTGTGGACATGCTACCGGCCAGGCTGTCATTCACAGGAGTGTAATCAGTGGGGAGATCTGTCGTTCTTGGAAGAAAAACTCCCGAATGTGCAGCCACCACTTGCTGAATTTGGATCACTGTCAGAATCTGTCAGAAACAGATTCTCAGACTCTCGTTCCTCACAAACATACACTAGATGACGGCAACAGCACTGCAGAGAAAAACTAATCATCAAACAAATAGCTTTTCTATTCATATCCGTCAGGTTCGCCTCAAAGACAAATAATGAATTTTGTGGTTCTTGTTTTTTTTTTTTGGCTGCACCCTTTAGGGGTCGCCACGGTGAATCCTCTGCCTCCATCTCACCCTATCTCAAGCATCCTCTTCTGCCAGACCTCTGCAGGTCCTCCTTCATCGCTTCCATGAATCTTCTCTGTGGTCTTCTGATCACTCCCAAAGAAAATCTGAGCATCTTCAGCTCTGCCTCCTTTTTGTCAGCGCCACCATCTCCAAACCACACATCATAGCAGATCTCACTGCCACCTTGTAAAGCTTCCCTTTTAGCCTTCTGCTGTCCTTCAGTCTCAAATCAAGCTGGCACTCTTCTCCACCCACTCCACCCGGTCTGCCTCTCATTCACACACATGTATCCGCATCACTTCTAATGACTTTCATTCCTCTTCTCTCCAGACCTTACCTCCATCTCTCCGGGCTCTCTTCCACCTGCTCCCCACACTCGCTACGGATCACAATGCAGACTGAAAACATGACAGTCCACTGAGACGTCTTCCTGACCTCATCTGTCAACCTTTCCATCACCATCACAAAGAAGAGGGGGTTCAGAGCTGATCGCTGATGTAATCTCACTCCCACCTCGAACCCATCTGTCACTCTTACTGCACACCTCACCACTATCTCACTGACCCCCTACGTGTCTTGCACAATCCTCACATACTTCTTTTCCACTCTTGACTTCTTCAGCAGTACCACAGTTTCTCCCCATCGTGTCCTTTCTTTAGATTCACAACAACATAAAGAACTCCTTCTGACCTCAGAATGTTCATTCACACTGTTTTCAGCACTCATTCAGGTGATTTCTTCAGTCTCCCACTGAAAACACTACTTCAACAGATATAAGCATGCTATTGAGCTTCTCATCTAATACATTTACAGTATCTGCCAATATATTGATATAAATTGCTAACTGAGTAGCTTTATTTGGAAAAAAGTAAGCAAATCTTTAGCACTGAATTACATACTGAAGTCGTAGTGGAGTTTAATTGATTATAATAATTTGATTCATCATCTTCAGCCCTCCCAGCTCGTGACACAAACATGTGAGACGCTTATGCGTTCGGACAAGCAGCCTCAAACAGCCTTTATCTGGATGTTTGCTCGGCTGTATCCATGGCTGTAGGCTGCAGGACTGCAAGATGTCAAAATGCAACACAGTTTGCCTAAAGTGTAGTTGTCACAATCCTGAAATGCCATATTTGCATTTGCAACCGTACACTTGCATAATTAACGAACTTTATTTGTGTTGCCGTATACTGGTCTCGAGCTAATTTGCAATTAAAGAATTTTGTTTGAAGAAAATATGAACATAATGCTTAATCACAACTGCGGGTTTTAATATTCTTTTTCCCTAAACACATTTTCCTAATGAAAAATAGATTAAAGGCTGATTGCTTGGGAAGGAAATCATCTAATCATTGTTTCCACAATATGAAATGACAAGCGTGACGTTTCCTTTAATCACACAGGCACTCAAAAGGTGTAAAAGTACAAATGAATATATTCCAGAACTGTGAAAGCCCCCCTAAAAGCTAAACACCCACTCCATTTTTAATTGCTTCTGCTTTTCTGATCCAAATTTAATTATGTTACTGTTTATGGTGTATATAGTTTATGTTTATGTTGCTACTTTTGTAGCTAATGAGCCAAATAAACACTCTGCTTAGGAGATCATTTGCAGCAAGAATCAGGAGACTCGAGTCAGTTTTCATTTGCGATCCTGTTTTTGAACACGAGCAGCTCAGAGGTTCGTTTACTGATCAGCGTTGTTTACAGAAAGCCTCAGAAATTCATGTTTCCAGATGTTGGAGGGATTCAGCCTCGACGGGATGCGACTGAGAAAAGAGAATTAAGTGGAGCGAAGCTAAATGAGATCTGCCGGGCTGCGGGCACCGGGGGGTTTCATGGGTGACGAAGAATCTAATCTATGCAAATCAATTTCCTCTCTGCTGACAAATTTGAGTTTTAAGCAAATTTAACTGTTGGTGCAGCAAATAAAAGTGATACAAAGTAAAAGAATGTTTATTAGTTGTTTTGTTAAACATCCTCTCCTTAAAAAACAAACGAAAAAACGCAGCAGCAGACATTTTCACTCGTCATCACAGCATCACCACATCCAGCAAATCAACTCATCCAGTGTGTCTCTGCACAAAGCTGCGCTGAATCTACTGTACTGACATTAACTGTGTGAACAGCTCATCTGCTGACTTCATCATTCATTCACAGTAATATCACAAACAGTGGGAGTGGTCAGGACACACGGAGGCGCCAAGGAGACATGCTGTTCCTCTCCTACCTGTCTCTAATCTCTTCACGTGCTTTGGACTTCTGATTTCATGCCTCGCAATCTTCAGGGTGTTAATTTTAATAAACATCTATAATTTGTTGCCAGAAGAAAAACAAACTCGCAGTAATAATCATCTTAACAGATGCTACTCTGACGTGTCTTTAAGTCAACTTCTCATTAAGATGGAGCAGAAGAGACGACTTTATTCTCAGAATTTTATCGCATTCAAAATTATTCACACGCAAAAAAAACTGTGCTCAAGATTTTCATCCATGCTGTCAAATTTCATTTGTCACGAAATAATTTGCAGGCGTGTTCCCATAGGATTGCATTGAATTCTGTCCAGCATCATTTCTATTCTCTTGCCAAAACCACTTTCCCTCCTTCCCGTAACCATGGACGACATATTTCAGTAGCTTAAAGTCAATTCGACAGAAGAAATCAGCTCATCTCCTGGATCAGAGTCCTTCAAGTGGTAATACAAGTAGTACACGTAATCAATTAAACCACCTGAAGCCCTGCATATATAGTGCGGTATATGTATATTTCTATTCTGTTGTATAAAGCGCTTTGTGTGCTCAGAAGAGTAGAAAAGCGCTATAAAAGAACTAGTCCATTTACCATTTATTCTAACACCTCATCTTCCTCTACACACACAAATACGCTCAGCTCAATAACCTTATGGAGACAGACAATAGCTAATCAATGCTGAAAAAGAAGCCGTGCAGTGAGTTCTGTTCTGAACACCATCATCAATGAATCACTGTGTCTCTACAAGGCCATTACTGAGAGCTATTAACTATGCAGTAATCAGCCTCGTGCGTAATGAGAAGATAAATCACAGGAATTCCAGCCAGTGACGGCGGCAGTGGAAGACAGAAGAGCTGAAAGTGACACTCACACACACCGCTTTCAGAAAAGACATGCTTCTGAGAATCAAAAGAATGCTGACTACATGTTGTCATATACAACAGATTTTTACACTTTTACTTGCAGTCTATGATGCTGAATAGAAGCATCGGTCAGGAGGTCTTTAGTTCGTGTGGGTCACTGCAGCAGCTTGAGTCTTTTCTTTTTCAGACAGGTGGCATCACATTTGACTCTGGAACACCTCAGTATGCAGAGGGTTTATATCTGGCTCAGTGACCTCAAGCTGCCCAGGTCCTGCAGAACAAGCCCGCCGTGTTTGACAGTTGGCATGAGGCGTTTGTGCTGATGTGCTGCGTTTGGTTTCCACCAAATGTGCCCAAACATCTCCACTTCAGTCTCGTCTGTCCAAAGGTTCAGATGCAACTTTGCAAACCTAAGCTGAGCTGTTCCTTTTAGAGAGGAGAACCTTTCTCCCGACAGCTCTTCAGAACGAGCCATACTCGTTCAGTCTTTTATAATTATACAGTCGTGAACTTTGACATTTAACTTGCTAGCTGAAGCCAGTAGAGTCTGGGATGTCGGTCTTGGGCTTTTTGTTGAATGGTCTGACCTCGGGGTGGATTTACTGGGAAATCCATTCCTGGGAAGATTGTGACACACACACACACACACACACGCACACACACAGTTGGTCCGGTGACTCAAACATCCCAGATCGTCTTTTGCAGCTGGATGACCTTTCTTGTCTGTGTATCAGTTGGATGTGAAACCCTTCACGGCTTTTTCGTTTCTCCGCCAACAACCGTGCTGCATTAACCAAATCATCCCCACATAGCTGTGAGTGTTTCATCTCATAAAAACAAGGAAGTCACTGCCGTGGAAAATGACATACACATAATCACATGATTATAAGCACATGAGAGCATCAACCACACGTGCACAAGAACAACTTGTCAGTGACGGCATCCTGTCTCCCTTTGCCGAGCCCTGCCTTCCTCCCTTCTGCCCACTTTATGCTTCGCTATTATGTTGGTGAACTGGAGCCGAAGAGAAAGCGGGAAGCCTTGACACAGAGCTGCACGGCTTAATGTGGAACCACCACGCTAACACGTCGTGTGCACAGGCGGAGCGAAAGGGCAGTGAGAGACAGACGACACTGTGTCCGAGTGCCCTCTTATTCCCCCGAGTGCTCTTCCACATAAAACAACACTAAAGCGCAAATACAAACACAACGCAATAGATCTCAAGGACCCAATTAAAAAAGAACGTAATTAACCTGTTAATTTTACTTTGATTAAGCTTCACTCGTCAGTAAGTAAATCTGTCATTTATACTATTACAGTAGTGGATGCTCACAATAAGCATGCACAAAGTTTCAAATAATGAGCTCATTGCCCTGTTTGGCACATAATTACACTGAATTGGATGAATGTGCATCCAGGTGTGCAAAAGCAGGATTTAATAAATAAATGAGCAATGAGTGAAAAACCCCACCCTATGGATGGAATCCAGCTCCACAGCCTTGTAGTAGAGTTGATGGAGGTGGTGCTTGTTTTGCTCTGGAGCCTCGCTGAGGAACACGTGAAGGAGCTGTTCACAGTGAGGAATGCAGCAACAGCCTGACTGACTGCAGGAACGACAAAAACGGGAAGCTAGCAAAAAATGTTGACCGCCAAATCATGAAAAACAGCTGGAAGACCATTAATATACCTGAGTGGCCCTCCCAAATACTGTCAGGCTGTGGGGAACATCTCAGTGTATGTACATGGCTCCAGGTTGCTCTAAACAGTCAGTTTCAGACACTCCCCCCCCCGAAAGAGAATGAACTGCACTCAAGCTCAGTATAAGATAAATAAGGATTATTTTGAACTGTGACTCATCCAAAGCTTTTTTAGTGGATTCAATAAATCAAAATGTGAAGCTGAAAAACAGCATAATAGAGCCACTTTAAAATTAATGCCATCATCTTTTGCAATAACAAGATTACAGGATGACTTTGTTAAGATTCAGGATTACAGCTCATCATTTATCAGTTTTGATTGTTTGCCAGGATGAGCTTCATGCAATGCACTAAGTCCAAACTCAAACTCTGAGCTCAGTCGGCTGACCCCGAGTGCACAGTTAAACCAGAGTGGGAGGCAGGAGCAAGGTGACTGTGGAAGGTGGGTTCACCAAATCTGCATTTATTTTCTTGTTGTCGATAATCAAGGCGTAAAGGCACACATGTGATGGCACATTGGCTGTTACCGCTTGTCTCCACGGGTGGCTATCCTACTTTAATTAATGCAGCTGTCTACACAAGCTGTGTACACTTTGCACACTCCTCACATGTAGGCTTCAAATCTAATCACTTGCAAACTGTTTTCTGATTCTGTGTAGACACAGGACCGAAGCTGCTGCTATGCTAACCTATAAAAGCTGTGAAAACATGGTGTCTGCACAGCCCAAAGTGGACAACGCAAACTGTGTCGTGACCCCTTTGCCCTCAAGTGTACAAAAAAACAAAGCGTTGCCCAGTGTGCACTCATAATCTAAACCGAACCAAAGTTTTAATCCAACAGGACAATTTTCTGGCCTCAGGAATTGTTTGCAGGTTTTGCTCTAATCTGTGATCTCATTACTTTATTCTCTTGGCTGGTGGCTACATGTTTGGTCACTTTAATTTAATGCATTTAACAGTCCAGCTGCACAGCGTAAACATGTAAATCTTGCAAAAAACTCCACTTTTGAGGCCATGAAAGCAGAAGGGCTCTTCTTTGGAATAAAATCATGTCCATGTTATGTTACGACCTTCGGTTTCCCACAAGTGGAGTCCAGTAAACACATCTTATGGATACATAAAGACAACTAGATGCGCCTGAACGCCACAAAGTGTGTCGAGCTGAAAGTTTGCAGATTACAAAAATCAAGACAAATGTATCCATGCCTGAACATTAAGAGCGGCTTAAAAAACAGTGAATATTCATAGAGAGATACACTCATCAGTATTGTTGCTCAGAAAACTGCGATTTAGTGCAATCAGAGGAGAAAAATCACAACCAATGAAAATGTTGAACGAATAACAATGCATCTGAACAGATAAACAATCGGAGGTGCAGTGGACAACATGAGAACCAATCAAATCAATCAGCTGGACCCGTTTTCCAGCTCCGTCTGTGGCTGAAAGCCAGTGTTTGTTTCTGCCAGGCTGCCTGAAAACATCCTCAATCACAACCTTTGAATGTGCTCATATGTAAGAGTTTTGTATTATTACATAGAAAAGATAAAGATAAAGGAAAGGAAGCTTGTGAATAATGAACTTGTGTAGTAGCAGTGATGTGTAGCCGGTGATTGTGCCACTGTCAATATGTGTCAGTGATGTTGCAGCACATTTTTCAAACTTCACAATTTTCTGTTTCTCATTTCCTTACAAGCGTTGTTGGCTGACACCTGATTACTCTGCAGAGGCTTGTGTGGAGCATCAAAATTGCCTTCTGTTGTTCACCAGTTTCACTCTTACACATCTTATAGTTTATAGCACACAGCTGTAGAAACAGGAAGTGCATCTCTCAAAATAAAGAACTTTTTTAAATTCTAATTATTACCTAATCCATACGCACTCATGCCAATTTCTCTTTTTAGTTATTTTATTTGTTCTGACTCGCCACATTATTAAAAGTGCACTTAAAAACTCACCAACAAGGCACAACAATTATGAAGAAGTTGTCACAGTTACACAATTTGTGGATATTACGATATTACAAGCTGGTCTGGAAACCTACAGCCTAAAGCTCAAATCTGCTGTAAAAAGGAAGCAAATAACTGCAGCAAGCTCAGACTTTGCATCAGTGGAGAAAGTCTGAGTCCTTTTTCAGGAACATGAAGGAGCCAAACTGCCAGCTGTGCATTATGGCAGATTTCTGTGGCGCTCATGACTGAACAGAGGGCTTTTGAATGGTCATAATTTTCTGCAAACATGCATTTGTAAATACAAAACTATAAGTGCATAACGAAAGGCTCTGCTTTGCTGGGAGTCTGCATATAAACCTCAGCCATGGATCTGTTCCCAGGCGTACCTGTTTAACACTCTCTGGAAGGAGAAGCGTTTACCTGTACCTCATGTCTCAGCCACTCTTAGTGTCTAACCTAAACAATTATTATGAAAGTATTATGATAATAGAATTTCTCATTTGCCAATGAGGACTGAAGACAGATGTGTGCCTCTCCAACTTCTTCTAGTCCTTCTATGTTCATTATAATATAGAACAAAGAGTAGAAGAAGAGGAGGAAAATGTTTCAGATATATCCTCCTTTCTAAAGAAACTATGTCTAATCCTTTTGAAAGTCATCTGAGTCATTTATTCTATTATTATGGTGGCACTTGATTGGAAGCTGAACTGCTTCCTGTTCTGTGTACAAATAAAATTGTTATATCTATACATCTGTCCTTTAGTTAATAAACTACATAATGTGTTTGACCACTGCACATTGTCTGTGCTAACTGAAGTGTAATTTATCATGCTATGTCCCGTCAGCAGGTTTGAGCATGTGTGAGCGTGCGTGTAGTGGTGTATTAACATGTATGCATGTTAATGCTGGTGCCAATCACGTCTGCATGCCAGCATGTGCCCGGGGTTCAGCAGCAGCTGCCCGTGTGACAGTGAAACATGCTCCAAAGTCATTTCACAGCTTCTGCTGTGGGAAAGCGAGCGCAGGTGTGCGTTTGGCTCATACCTCCAGCTAAAGAGACGCCTGTTTTGACACGATACATCATCATTACAATGGGCAGAAGAAGAGAAAGAAAGAGGGTAGTTGCCTGGAATGATCCTAGCGAGGAAAGTTGTGGATTTATTATCTTTGACTTTAACGATCCTCTGAATAGAAGATTTTTTTTTCAATATTTACATTTCTTTCAAAATGTTTACATGTCATTTGCAAGATCTCAGCCATGCTGTCATGAGGAGCTGTGTGGCAGGCGAGGTCGGACCAAAAATGCAGGACACGTCGAGCAAAACTGAACTCAAATGTGGTTTTATTTGAGAAGTTGCAGGAATAATAACACAGCTAAACTGGAGCTTTTGGGTGCCAGAAATAAAATGCAAAACTTAGGAGCAGGGAGACACGCAGCGTGGTTAACATCGACAACAACACGCCAAAGGAACACACGGGACAACACGGACATATACATACACAGAGACTAACGAGGGAACAGGCAGCAGGTGGGAAACACGGCCAGCAGACGAGACCAAGAAGGGAAACTAAACACTAAACACCAGAGACAAAGAGCGACAAAGTAAAACAGGAAATAATGGGGTACTAATAATTGGAAGGTTGGTGGTTTGATCCCTGGCTGCTCCAGTCTGCATGCCACAGTATCCTTGAGCAAGATGTTGCTCCCGGTGTGTTCATTGGAGTGTGAATGTGTGTGTGAATGTTAGATAGAAAGCATTTAGATGTAGAAAAATGTGCTTGTATGAATGCATAAATGCAAACTTGTAAAAAGTGCTTTGATTGCTCAAGTAGTGTAGAAAAGTGACCTACAGTATAAGAACTATCCATTCATCTGTTGGTGACCTGCAGCAACCTGTGTTTCCTCACATTACTGACCACAGACGTCATGGTTAGTTTAAGTTCATGCAGAGAATATCTGAGTGAATTATACGGACTCTGAGCTTTACTCGTGTTTTTAAATGCACTGCTATTTTGAACACAAATATGTATCCTTATTTTTACATGATTTGGCTTTGATCTGAGTCTCAAACTACGCGTTAGATTTAGGAAAACAACACAGATAACAAATGATGCAGCAGACAAATTCAAACCCCTTAATGAATACAACAACCCTGTGTACCTGTGCGCGTAAATGTCAGTGGTTGACATGGTAACACAGTCGCTGGGCATTAGATGCTTGTGGCTCACAAACTTTGCACATTGTCTAATTTTTACATTTGGGGGGAAAAAAGTGCAGAAGCACACTTTGTTATATTTGCTGGGTTTGTTTGGCCCTTTTGTATTTCCAGATGAGTTTTCAACCACTGTAAACATGCTCCTGTTCAGGCTTCCAAAATCCCACCTGCACAGTTTTTGACAAGGATGACGCTGTGCAACGGTTGACTGATTGACGAGTGGGCTGGAACAGGGAAGAGAGCGACAGCAGAGTTCCTAGAATGGGAGATGGGAGCGCGGCTGCAGCGGCACTTTGTTTTCAGCACTTTGCATGTATTTGCTCTTCTCCTCAGGTGGCTGATGGACCAACAACAGCACAGGCAAGCGTGGCCTCGGTTGCACCACATATTTTTGACACTGCTCCCCTCTAACAGCAGACACTCTCTGCAGAGGGGGAGTCCAAAGCTGCACATGGACTGCCAACACATCCCCATTATTCTTCATGTATTTGGTTACTTCCTGTTGTTGCTGTTGTATTTACAGCAGCCCCATCTTCCCCCTCATCAGATCATCTTTTTTCTTTCTCTTTGTCTTTCCCCTGCCCCGTCTTTGGATTCCTGCTTTGCTTTCTAACCCTTTGGTCTTTCTCCATCTGTGGTTTTTGCTACATCCATTAAAGGCTCCACCTGCCTGCGTGCCCTATATTTGGGTCCTCTCACCAGCGAAACACTCAGAGCTGCTTGCCAGATGGCTCAGAAGGTTTCAGCAATCCCCTCTGGGAACACCTTTGATGGCTCTGATCATTTGTCTCTCTATCCAGCATTCACACCCACTTCACACTGCGATTGGCCGGCTGTATGGAAGTGAGAAATGAGCCAGGATTTTAACTTCTTTTTTCAAGTCTTTATAGCACTTTACAATATGAAAGTCATCCTGCAGAGGCTGTCTGTCTTGTTTAGACTTTCTGAGCTAATAAAAAAATGTCATGGGATTAAAAAAACTATTCTTCATTGAGCATTTGAAAATGAAAATGTTATTTTCTTAAATGGGAATAAAGCTGTGTGCTTTGTGCATGAATAATTAATTTGCACTACTTTACCTTATAGGAATATTCACTTTAAGAAGCAGAAACTTCACAGGGAAATGCCCACTCGTCTCAGCCTCTAATAAGAGTTACAATTAATGATTTGCTGGAGCGGAAGAATTTTTAATTAAAGATTTTTCCCAAATCTTATGGGTGTTCCAGAATATTACTTACATCATAATCCTCGTGCAACCTTCACCAGCTCATTACTGTACCTAATTATAACTGAGAAAGTACATTTGAATGTGCCGGGTTGGTGCAGAGTGAGACCGAGTGAGCGAAACGTGTCGGAGTGAAAGAGCACGTAAACCCTCGCGGTGTCATTTAAGACAAAGTGGACGTGCTTTAAAGTCATTTGGGCGAGTGAGGAACGATGAGGCGAGAGACTCGCTGGCGACAGATCGCACCTCGTCACCATAGAAACTGGAAGACGACACGACAATGCCTCCGTGGGCTCATGGGAGATACGCGGCAGCAGTGGGGAATGAGTGCCACGGTAAGAAAGGGATGTGGGTGAGAGGGAGAGAGGAGAAGCAGGTGGGGGTGGGGGGGGGGTGAATCACATATTTATGTTTGCTTTGTTAATTCGATCCCTGGCGGATTCGTTTAATGACTACGATATGAGACACGCGAAAATGAGTGATGCTCTGTTTACATACAGGCCGTCTCCACCCAGATGCTGATCATGAGGAGCAGCGGAAACAGATTCTGAAATCAATTAAATGCACATAAGCAGAGAAACGTGCAACGTTAGGCCGGACTCTTCCACAGTCACAACAAAACAAGTCAGACAAGCTGCTGTAAATCAACCACTTTAAGTCCAGTGTTCATTACTAAATGTGGTTTTTGTTAACCGTGTGTTGACAAACAGGAAGGAGGGACAGATAATCCTCTGAGGATGTGGCAAGATTTCATTGAATTTTAACTAAAGTAAAGACACTGCCAGAGGCTTAAATCCCAGCATCTGCGCTTCTACTTGACAGGTATTTAATTACATTTGTATCTCTGAAGGTGAGATAAGAATAACTGCATGTTTCTCCACTAAGTGCCGAGCATAGACTGTACGGTAAAGATGTCTGAGAGAAAGGTTAGCCCTGCTGTTTTCAATGTTTAAAAGCACCCAAACAATGACACAGCAGGTGCCTTTTTATTTAACCTCAACATATTTATTTACCAAGCACATTTCAGCACCCATGTTACAAAATTATTCACATGGACACCCAAATAAACTGTTTACACCTCCAGCCATGCATTTTCTTCCCCTTATCCAGGGCTGCAGGCCTGGAGGAAGAACCAGGGTGCACCCTAAAGACAGAAAAACCACCAAATAACCTTTGGGTTGTGGGAGGAAGCCAGAGGACCCACACAGACAGGGGGACAACATGCAAACTCCACAGAGAAGGTCCCGGCTGTGAGGCAGCCGTTCTTACCACTGCACCACTGATGCCCTGTTTACACCTTTCAATAGAAATTAAAACTAAGTACAATTGGGAAAGGCTTTCCCCACAAAGGTAAGGAAGTGACTGACCCTTTTCTCTTACAGTAGTTCTGCTTTAAAGTCTGGCAGCTGACTTCTGTACAGTTTACAATCATTCAGATTTTTTTTTTTCAGTCAAATAATTAAGGCCGTTACAGTAATCCATCCATGATGAGATAAAAGCATGTAAAATTGTCTCACCATGTTTTGCCGACAGGAATTATAAAGATGTATTTACACACAGAAACTAGAAGCAGGCCACTGCAGGGACGGTGGGAAGTGACAAAGTACGATGTGAGAATTTGGGGACACCCACAAGTGATGTTAACATTTAAATGTCATTTGCAGGGACAAAAGGACTTGTTGGCAGCACATGACCCCAGGCTAGTGTTCATAGGAGAGACAGAGGAAAGAAGAAAACCAGGAGTGCAGAGACGACGGGAGGCAGAGGCGAACTGAGACAAGAACAAGAGGACGGGAGAGATTTCACTGCTCACACTCACATCAGCACTTTGCTGTTTTTGCAGACTCCGTCACCAACTTACTGTAGGTGACTCTAAAGAGAGATTACTCACAAACAAAGACAACTCATGAAGCAATAATGATCGAGCAGGAATATGAGAAAATACCCTGCAGCCGTGCCAGCAGCTCCAGTGGGCTGCATTTTAATGTCACCATGCTAGCTTACAGACAGAGACGGTGCAACACTTACCATGCTCAGCATCGTAGCTTATCTATAGCTCAGCTAATGGCAATGTCATGTAGTTTGTGGTCAAAATGATGTCATATGCTAGATCTACATATGCTGTTAGCAGAAGCATCAATTTTGCTTCACTCTTCGGCAATAAAGTATGCAAAGACAGTCTCCAATGTGTTATTTTATAAAGCTTAACTGAGAATTACCTACAAGGTGTGATCGCAATTTCAAGATGGTCTTCTTGGGCACCTCCGGGTGATTTCCTAGAGACGACCATTTTTAGATCGCTCTCATTCTGTCCCCTTGCATTTGTTATAGGTAGTCAGATGTGAAGAGTAGGCTGGGAGATTATTCAGTATGAGATTGTAGTTTTGTGGTGAAGAAACTTTGGCTGAGTGATTTCTGCTGACTGTTCTGGGATACAGCACGGTGGATGTAGCAAACCCAGCCTTTGGGCTGACACTGACCTGCTGTAAACTGTGGAGGACTGGCTGAAGGACCCAGCTCATCACCAGCACTGACACTTTGGGTCAGTTTGAAACTGAGGTTGGTGCAATGTCACATTTAAGAGGCCCAAACAGGACTTCCAGAAGAAGATGATTTGGTAGCACAGAAAATCCCTGAACGTATTAATTCCAAACAATGTTCACATTTTTGCAACGGTTTTGCAAAATATTGCATACTTTGGCTCAATTGTGCAGATTTCCAAGCTCCAAATTTCTAAATGCATCTTTACACAGCTACTTGTTTAGGACCAGATAAACTCATGCTTGTTATGGCTCGTGCACAGCAGGACTAGGTAAACGTATGCCTCCTGATAGATGCATGCAGTAGGATGTCAATGCAAAAAGGCGAGGACTGCTTGGCTGGTGTTGGAGAGCGAGAGGACACCACACAGAAGCTGATAGCAAACACTGTACATCCTGTACTGTATATAATCTTTGCGCCTTTGCGTAAGCTGGAAGACAATAACTTGAATGTTACAGAGCAATAAAGAATGATTCCCCACAGGAGCCGTTCTCACCACGTGTTGTGATTTATGCCTGAACATAATCAAGTCGGGCCAATAAAATCCTCAGCAGAAGCATTTCTAAGCTGAGCAACAGATATGAAATTACAGCACACATTTACAGTATATATGAGAGGACAGAGCAGACTGTACTCCAGCTTTTCATTAATATACGCTTAGACTCTAAACCCAAGTTTCCTGCTATTTATTAAAATACCACAAGCCTTCAAAAATGTTGAGTTGTCAGTTTGCTAGAGTTGATGTCTAAAACAATGGAGGCTTAGACGTTTGTCAGAAAAACTCAAAATACACCAAAGGTATTTCTGATGGTTGCCACGGTTAATTTGCAAACACAGTCCGTGTTGTCAGCAGCCCGCTGTGACCTGCAGCATCATCACCGCACCTGTGCACATAAACGTAAAAATACTCCTCTTTAGCTGAGCTTTTCTGTGATTCTGTTTATTTAACTTAGACTCCAGGTCACACAGGTGGGCTTCTGTTAGCCAGGGGTAGAAAGTGCATTCCCCGACTGGTGGACAAGTGTTTGCTGGAGGTTTCTGGCAGCCACCAGAAGAAATCAGTTGCGAAGAGGGTGTTGCACCAAAAACCTGTTCATTTAGTTTTCTAACAGGTTGCCCACAGTTTGCATGGAAGACACAGAGCTGTCTGCAAACACTTGCCAACTACTCGCCATGTGGTAGTGACATAAAATACCAGGAGACGGAAATCATTTGCCTTCAAAGTAAACGTTGTGCCTTGGTGCAGTCATTGGTCCCAGTCATTGTGGGAGGGTTGCTAACTGCTCTCTAAGCCCGTGTAACTGGAGCCTTATAGGTTTCAGACTTTTTTTCAATCCCATTGTTGCCTTTTTGTTTGATTTTATTGACGGTGATCAGCTGCGGTAGCTCGTGCTTTGTGCAGCTCATTGTGCTTCCACCTGCAAAGAAAAGGTGCAGTCTAAATAAAGTTCTGCTTGTTTGCTTCCACTAACTAAGACGGGTCCACAGAAGCCCCTCCGCACAGCCCACGGGTCCCAATCTGCCGGTATAACAACGGGTCAGACCTACTGTGGCTCAGTACGAGGCAGATTGTTTTAACACTGCAACTGT
Organism: Apistogramma diplotaenia; assembly: GCA_015052665.1. NCBI lineage: Eukaryota > Metazoa > Chordata > Actinopteri > Cichliformes > Cichlidae > Apistogramma > Apistogramma diplotaenia. Next base: position 13,231 of record VOQJ01037341.1, on the reverse strand, counting down.
ATGTTTATTTAATGTTCTGAGTAACTATAGCTTTTAAGGGGAAAATATATATTTTAGCATTTACAATTCAAAGCACAAGGAAACTGAAATCAAGCCAAGTGCCGAGCAACTAAATTTAGTGCTGTTTGAGTCAGTGCACCTTCCCGTTATATCAATATTTTATAAATAACACAATCAGCTCTACAGACAGCTTGATTTCTCTTCATAGACGCAGACCTTTCTTTTGTAAACATGCTCTGAGTCTGTGGGACGTCCTCATTATGTGAGGTTCTGGTCCACATCAGAGTGAGGTCCGTCTCCAGATCATTAGTGGCCATTCTGTTCCTTCTATCTACAGATGATCATTTCATAAGCAAAAAAAAAAAACAATACTCTGTTTGATTCAACCCGTTGGCTACTTTCGCTCTCCCCTCTCTGGCTCTGTCTTTTTTCCTCGATCTCTCTTCTCTTCCTCTCGTGATTGCCTTTCCAGCCTCTGCCAACATAGCACAGCAGTACATCTGTCACTGTGGTGACTAAAAGGCCCAATTTAATCTCAAATGCTGTCCCTAAATATCTCCTCACAAATGTAGGCACACATCGTGGTGAAGGAGTGGAGAGTGAGTAGAAATGCAAGGCAGCAGAGAAAGATATTGATTATAAGGAAAACATAGCGTAGTTTGAAGCATGCTGTCAGGAAGGACTGTTTTTATATATATATGTATACATATAAAACCATGCATGAATTTGCCAGAATCCTCTGCATCGGCACACCAGCTGTGCAGATGCTGTAGTTCCTGCAGATCTTAAAGGTGCAATAGAAATCCTTTCAGCTACAACTTTTCAAGGGGAAATTTACTGTAAAATCAAAATTAAGTATCTAGAGAACAGTGACAACAATAAGGAGCTTTTTCCCGTTTTGGCTGTGCAAAGGAGCCTTCCTTTACAAGACTTCACACAAGGCTGAATCGCACAGTGAAACCATGCAGGTCCACAAGGCCTTTATTGGTTCTTTCCATGTATCTAAAATGTTGTATGCCGGAAGAATAACTGTGGAAAGTATATAAGGCAAAAGAAAAAGAGCAGCTGAGTTAAAGAGAAGTGGAAGAGTGGGCAGATATAATGGTAACGTTCAGATATTTCAAATAGATCAGCTGGTTAAAAACCAACTTTTAACTGATCAGTTGATTAAAGAAGGTCCTAATTTTTAAGACATAAATATAAAGTCTGTGCAGGCTTATCAGTTTTAAAGCAGTTCTTTGAGTCTCCATCAGATTCACTTCATTTAAAATCAGTTTAATTACATCATGTCTGGGCAGGATTTCAGTGAGACTCTCATCCTTGTAACGTTTGTTATTATTGTTGGAGAACGCCAGTGAAGATTTTTATCCTTTAAAATCTTTACCAGTAAAGATTTTTATCCATAGACTCACACTTCAAACAGGGCTCGTAAAAGCAAGTAAGTCAGTAAAAAAAACAAAGAAAAAACAGGAAGTTGCAGCTGTTTTTCCGGGCTGAGACTGATACACTGAGGATAAAAGTGCTCTTTAAAGAACAAACAGCCTGACTTTGTGGTGGTGGTGGTGGTGGTGGGGGGGGGGGGGCGGTGCTTCCCTTTTTTTCCCTTTCCCACCCCAGGATTTGGGGGGCCCCCCAGAAATGGCCTGGGAGTCCCCCAACCCACA
>VOQJ01037339.1:0-33110 GCA_015052665.1 Apistogramma diplotaenia | reverse complement strand
TGAGGTGCATTGATCCCCGGGCTTGACTCCTGCCGGTGCAACGTCGATATGTCAGGAAAAAGCAGCCCCGCTTGTCGCGAAGACGGGGGGGTTAGATTTCAACAGAAATGCCATGAGACAGCTTCCAAACCCCCTCAGCTGCCATTAACTCTGATTTAAACTCACGGCTCCACATAAAGCCACATGGCAGCCGCTATAAGTGCGAATCGCCTTTAAACTCCTCAGGAAGTTGAAGCGGATCGCGGTTCCGCACTTTACACTCAAGAAAATCCACTCACAGCTCGCGTCTTCACGCTGTGGGCGAAGCTCTGTTAACACCGTCCCTTCTTTCCAAAACAAAATCAGCTTCGCTTTGCTGAAAACAGCTTTCTGCTCCGAGCCCCCCCAAAAACCCCCACCTCCACCCCTGACTTGAAGATTAGAAAGTAAAGTGAGGACTTACAGAAGGAGAAGAAAAGCAAACAGCCTGCCACTTTGTGCCCGATGTGCGGGCTGTTCGACAGCATCCTGGGAGAGTCCTGTTGGAGCGGTGTGGGTGGTGGAGAAAGCTCGCGGTGCACGGGCTTTCTGACTGTTAAAAAACAAACAGGGCTTTTCCTTTTCACAGTTTCCCTGAAAACGGGGAGTAGATCTGTGCTCCGGTAGGAGGCATCCCCGCTTTCGGTACAAGGCGCAGGGACGCGCTCTGCTGGCGGGATGAATTCACTGAGCTCAGCTGACGGGCGGCCCGAGCAGACGGAAGCTACAGCAGCCTCGCCGATGCTGCCTTCAGGTGCTCCCGTGAAAGTCAGCGTCATAGCGCCAAGGCTGGAAATACCGGTCAGTGAAGGTTTAAGAGAGACTCTCTTTATCATTTTTATTATAAAAAAAAATACTTTAGAGACGCAGAGAAACTGGAACTATTCCACTATCACTTTAAAGGTTTCACTACTAATTCTTTATTATTTATAAAGCTAAAAAAATACTCTTAATTAATTAAAGGAGCAAAGCACCAAATCCACACAGTTTTAGAAAATAAATTTTCTGTTTACCGGATGTGCAGTTGTTCTACTCTTGTTCTGGTGATTTGTGAAGAGTTCCACGTATAATTGTTTAGTTTTCTGTACAATTTTGCATTTGTGGGAAAAGTCAATCAGAGGTCACAGCTTTTGCCCCTGATAATCAGGTGCTGATCTGCTATAAACAGCACTGCAGGCTGTTGGTTTTGCGCATAAAGAAACCCACCCAACACTTCTTTGACCCCCCCGGCTTCATCCTTCTGATCCTGAGCCTCCAGACAGGCTGGCCTGAGTATTTCAGTAACTGCTGATCTAGTGGGAATGCAGAAGAGCATCACAGAACCTTGAAGCAGATGGGCTAAAGCAGCCAAAGACCAAACTGGGCATGACTCCCACCAGCAAAGAACAAGAAACTGAGGCTACAGTTCACACAGACTCACCATAACTGGACAAATACACTATACTGTCAAAAGTATTCATTCACCCATCTGAATCATTGAATTCAGGTGTTCCAGTCACTTCTGTGACCACAGGAAATCAAGCACCAAGGCCTGCAGACTGCTTCTGCAAAGAACGGGTCGCTCTCGGGAGCTCAGTGAATTCTGGTGTGGTACCGTGATAGGATGTCACCTGTGCAACAAGTCCAGTCACTAAGTTTCCTCACTACTAAAGACTCCACAGTCAGCTGTTAGTGGTATTATAACAAAGTGGAATTGAGTGACAATAACTCAGAAGTGGTAGGCCACATAAATGCTGCATAGAGAACTTCATGGAATGGGTTTCCAAGGCCAAGCAGCTGCATCCAAGGCTTACATCACCGAGTGCAATGCAAAGCGGCACATCCAGTGGTGTGAAGCACACTGCCACTGGACTCCGGCTGGGACTCAATGGAGCGGTGGAGTGACAAATAATGCTTAACTGGCTTGCAATCCAATGGATGAGTCTGTGTTTGGTGGTTGCCAGGAGAGCGGTACTTGTCTGAGTGCATTGTGCCAAGTTTGGTGGGGGCGGGATTATAGCGTGGGGGTGTTTTTCAGGAGTTGGGCTCGGCCCCTCAGTTCCAGTAAAAGGAACTCTTAATGCTTCACATACCAAAACATTTGGGACAATTTGATGCTCCTAACTTTGTGGGAACAGTTTGGGGATGTCCCCTTCCTGTTCCAACATGCCAGTTTGGCCTTCTCATCCAACATCAGTGTCTGACCTCACCAATGCACCTCTGGAGGAATGGTCAAAAATTCTCATAAACATTCCTAAACCTGTGGAAAACCTTCCCAGAAGAAGTGAAGCTGTTACAGCTGCAAAAGGTTGGCTGACATCAGGTTAAACCTATGCATCAAGAATGGGATGTCACTCAAGTTCATGCACGTGTGAAGGCAATATTGTGTAGAAGATTGGAAAAACGTTGCCTGCTCTGAGGAGTCTTGAGTTCTGTTACATCACTCAGATGGTAGGGTCAGGATTTGGCGTGACGAACATGAAAACATGGCTCGCGATGTCAGCTTCCAACAGAATAAGGTGCCAAAATTTCTGATGAATGTTTCCAGCATCTTGTTGAATCTAAACCACAAAGAAATAAAAGGCAGCTCTGAGGGTGAATGGAGGTCAAACCCGGTGCTTGCAAAGTCGACTCAATGAAGGAGCCAGCGAGTGTGTGTAAATTCATTAAAAATCACATCATAGCAGAAAAAAACATTGCCTTCTTCAGCTGAGTCCAGGTGTTCATCTGTTTTACTGTCTCCTGCTGTGATAAGAAATGTTTATCTGGTAAAACCCCTGCAAAGTCGCTGTGCACTTATTCCGCCTGATGAGACTTCTTCTGAACACACTGTGGTTCCTTCATATCTGGAGCTAATTTGAACTTGTGAGAGTGGGACAGCTTACACCTTTATCATTATAATTAGTAGACCGTGGATTAGTTACGTCATTAATTCCCAGCAAAATGTGAGCAGGGGCCTAATTAGCACAATAACTTAAAACCCCCATGTGCTGGATCTGAAATGGCTACATCGTAACAGAGCTGTTAGCAGTTACGTAACTGTACTACTTTGTTCCCTTGAGAATATTGTAATATTGAGCTTCTTCTGTTATGCTATGAACATTCAAATGTTCTGTGGCCATATTTGTGATGGCAGGAATAGCCAATAGATAATCCATTTAAGGATTTCAGGGCTTCTTTCTTGTATTTTTTTTATATTTTTCAGTCATGATATTCATCATTGGAAGAAGAATGTTTTTCTGAGGGCTGTAATGTAGCTTAATGATCCTGTAGAAAAATCAACAGTAGCTCAGTTGTGCGAGGTTGCTTACTTTGCTTTATTTAAAAATCAATATGACGTTTAACTGTTAAAAGTTTAAATAAATAATGAAAATATACAGTAAATAAGCCTAATTAACTTTGACGTTGTGCTCTGAGCTCCACCAATGCTACATTTTGGTAAGCGGGAGGGCTCCGAGTCACTGCTTTTTGTTATTCTTCTTTCATGCCAGAAATACTTTTCCCAGAATCCTGTGAAGGCAGCATTCATCCTGACACATTTTGACAGATCTGTCCAGATTCGACGAACACAACTAGAAACAAGAAAATCGAGACGGTGTCATACGGGGATTTTTTTTCTCCTGTGACAGTAAATGAAAGCACAAATTTGTGAACAGTGACGGTTACTTGATTTCACAGAGACGAAGTCAGCTTGACTGCTTTCTCAGCGCTGACACAGGAAGGAACTCGTCCCCAGTTCACTGTCACTGAAGCAGCTATGTTTGGGCTCTGTTATACAGCACATGTCCTCACACACTGATAATAACATCACATGCTTTCGTGTCCTAATCAAAGACCTGTAAAAACATGCAGAACTTGTAATTATACCTGAATATTTCTGCCTTTAATTCCTACATCAGCCCGTTTTCCTTCCTTCTGCAGATGCTTGAATTCACCAAACATTTCTGAATAATTTAGAGCTCCGACTGCTTTGAATGCATGCCGGTAATTAGGTTTTAGGGTTGGGCCAAGTGTTAATAGTTACTGTAATCAAAAAACAAATGTGATGCATATAACCTCCCCTGGGTTACTCTAGTAATTATTGTTTAACATTATATTGCAAACCCTCATACTTTCCCAGTAAGAGAAGGCCTGGGGAGCGTTCAGGTGTGTGTGTGTGTGTGTGTGTGTGTGTGTGTGTGTGTGTGCAGGACAAAGGATGATGGATTGCAGGTTTTAAAGTTCTCCATGGATATTGTTTCTACCGAGGTCCAGCAGAAAAATAAATAAATACCATGGTGACAATTTACTTGATGAACTGCACACTATGCGCACTGTCTCATTCCCTCATTTTTCATTTTATGTCACATTTCATTTTGCTTTCATAAACATGTCTGCGTCTATGCTGATATGCACCGTGGTCACCCTACTTATGCCTGAAATACATATGATATAATTTTCTCATTGTATATTCTGCATAATGACAAATAAAGGCATTCTGTTCTCCTATATAAAAAATAGATCTAAAATATTGCAGTCTGTATATACTACTTATTATATGCAGATAGGTGACATATTAAAACGCTGACCCCTACAGTAAAGCAATCTGGCGGCTCTTGGAGCCGTTTTACTGACATAGCGTGGATCCATTTGTCCTCTGAGAAGGAAATCAATAGAAAATTGTTGTGCGAGATTAGCCTTTTATCCTGTGATGAAGCATTTCTACCCTGATGAGTGGTCTCTTCCAGCATGACAAGGCTCCAATCTATAGAGGCCACTAAGTGGTTTAATACATATGAAAATGATGTGAATCATATAGAAGGTTTCGAATGTGTTGGACATGACTTTTCACTACCATCACTAATTCGCCGTCATCTTTACTTCGATGAAAGTTTTTGTTGTAATTTAAGGACTCTGCTGTGCAGACTCGAGCAACAGATGAAGCTTTTTAATTCATGTCCTCAAAACAGAGAAACAAACTAATGTACAGTAGTGTGCAAAAGTCTCGAGCCACCCTAATTTCTTTACATTTTGCTAGGAAAGTGGGAAAGAGGTGCAGCGATTTATTGTAACAAGCTTGGAAGTCTGAACTCTCTGAGGCAGCTCTCTTCTAATTTCACTAAGCAGTCTTCGGGAACATTCCTGCAGGCTTCTTGAAGGACATTCAAAGCTCTTCTTTGGATGTTGGCTGCCTTTTGTTCCCTTCCCTGTCAGAATGATCCCGCACTGCTTCAGGAGTGCTGGTGTTCAGGCTCTGGCAAGGTCAGTCTATGACTGATAGTGTTCCATTGTGTGCTCTCCTTGTGTTTGTGATCATTATCACGCAGAAACATGAAGCCGTCGTCAGTCAGATGTTTTCCAGATGGTTTGGCTCGAAATCTGACTGGAGTTTCCTTTTGTTCCTAATTCTATCAATACTGGCGAGATCCCCAGCACCACCGGCTGAAATGCAGCTCACACTGTGACAGATGGTTGCAGACTCACTGTTGTACAATGTTGGAGTCATTAGTCAAAAAAAAAGTAATGCATTGTTTAAGGTTTCTTATTTTTCTAAAAGTAATGCAGCACTTTGTTAATGACTCACCAGCCAAAGTAATTTATTACACCAGTCATTACCGTACCTTCACATTGCTCCGTAAATGACCTGAGACATACTGTCATATGATTACCAGTGAACAGCATGAGCCTTAGGCTATAGTTCCACACACCAACACACCCTAACGAGGACACATGCAGGATCTTTTATTTTTTATGTACATACTGAACACAAACCTGACAGCACAAAGAAAAAGTTGAAATCCAGCCCAGTGATTCTACTGTGGAAAAATGAGCAGGTAGAAATGGAGGCCACCACAAGCCTGACTGCTCCTCCCTGACGGCTGGGCTGGGGTCGGCATCATTCAGCATCGTTCTGGCTTCTTGGCCAACTCTGCATTAGCATGCTATCTGTGCACAAAGTTGTGCTAGAAGTGTAATGCAGCTGTTTCTGTTCTGGGTGCAGTTTGCATGTCACCATGGCACTCGTGTTGCTTTGTGCAATAAATAAACGTTAAAAGCTGTAGAGCGCTCCATCATTTTCCTCCTGCACACAGGTGGAAGCAGCTGATGGTAGTGCCAGTGATTTTTTTCTTTCCATCCACCCAGCCTGCAGATGAGTGAAGAGCCTCTGTAATGCAAGTAACAACATAATTGTAACGGTAATGTTATCACTGAATTTAGTACAGTAATATGTCACATTACTGCATTACTGAAAAACACTGCTGTTGTACCTCTCTCCTGACCTCCTCCGTAGAGACTGAAGGTGATTTGAACCAAAGATTTGACATTTTTGACTCATCACTCTTTTCTCCCTCTTTCTTTTCCTTAAGCATGGCTTCCATTTCCCACGAGGCTTCAGTGAAGCGCTGGGTGTTAAAGAAGAGGGGTCTGCAGACTGACCTTCTTTAAATAATTAAATGCTTTGTTTGAATATATAAAAATATCATTTGGGATGATTTTTTGTTTGTTTTGTTGTTTGTTCCCACACTGAGGTGTGTTTGTTTACTCGGTGACACTGAGGAAAACCTCACCTGAACAGTCTGAACTCCAGACTGCTTCCTGCTTTGTTTCATATCAGATCAGATGAGATCAAAAGTGCTTCAGAACAGGAATGAGAGCACAACTAATTTTTGCAACAGCAGGCGACCCGGCGCCCTCCTGAACATGAACAGCTTTACATCTTTCATGAATTAAATAAATCTTTTTTTGGGGAGGAGGAGTCACGTCGACTTTGTAGGTTTAATGAACTTGGTTTTATTTCCCTGATGAGAGAGCAGACTGTGCATGATTACATACAGCTTATACTCTAGCTGGTTTTTCTTTTTCCTGTATTTTTCCCTGCTTTGTCTTTTAAAAGTACTGGATGCCGCAATGACCCAGTTTCCCAATACTGATCAATACAGTTTCATCTTTTTTTTTTCTCAGTTGACTCAGTTCCTCAGCGCTGCTTATGATGGGATCAATAGAAGCGAGGGAGAGGTCAGGTGGTTTGCCGGTGGTTGGTGGCGCCACGGCATCAAAGCGTTCCAGAGCAGAGTCGTTCGATAGCTTGTTAGTATGCCTGACGATTTCATCACAAAGTCTGAAATGCAAAAGAAGACACACTTGCTCTAAATTTAAATCTGCCACTTTCTCACGCAATTTTTTTTTTCTTCTTGCAGAGGCAGAGGTAAAAGCGAGAGCGCTGCATCTTGCACAGTTCAGGTTTGTGAAATAATGCAGTTCACCTTCAGTTCCCCTCTTTCCTCCTCAGTTGTGGTGGCTTCAGATAGACCTGGTTTTGCATTCAGAATTTCATGATCTGGCATACTCAGGGGATCAATCAGAATCTCAAAGGGGACGCCAGGATGAATCCAGGACGAGGAGATGTGAACGCTCCAGCTCTCGGGCTGCCCAAAGGTCCCTGTCGGGAGGGAACAAAGTTATCAGTTTTCATATTTTACCAGTTTGCTCAGCATGGCCCTGAACAAATGTGACACGGCCAAAACTTCGGCTTCTTAAAATGTCACAATGTCGGCAGCAGAATCCAGCTGGGCAGTAGACGCTCTTTGGAGGTTTGCTGCCCCGTAAATAAAATAAGAGCAATCAGTTTTATTTTAAGCTACGTGCGATTTTCACGTTCACTTTTTTGGCACAGTTTCAGTTAAAGGTGCAACTATCATTCTTTATCTTTATTAATGATTTTATAAATTGATCAAAATGCATCTGCTTACACTTGTCGTGCTGCGGTTAATGTGGGGGCATATAACCACAGAGGAGAAGAAAAGCGCTATATGAGAACTAGACCATTTACCACTTTATCTGTCTTTGCGATGGGAACAGAAGGGCCCACCTAACCTTTGACCCCCACCCCACCAGTGGGTGATGTCTCACAATGAATTTGTTAACATTAACGTTTCTTTGTTTAATTATTAAGTCTACAGCAGGGGGATTGGCATGTGACCTACCTATGCATTCTCCTTGTGCACTCCAAAGACGCACCGTGTGGTCAGTTGATGAGCTAAGCACCACTTCATCATTGTCAACAAGCTGCAGGCTGGACCAGAATAAAGAGACACGAGATGAAATGGGAGAAGGCATTTCTGGCAGAGCACACTAAATCATCTACCCTGTTGGTACATCAGATGGCAGATGCACCCTGGGCAGCCTCTCACCTATACTGCTTGTCTGTTTAAGCCCTTCCACACTCATAGTCTCTTCTCTACTTTGTTTGTGTACTGCACCAGAAGGAAGCTACCGGTAAGCTGTTTCTGCTGCTGCTGCTGATGCCTCAGACTGAGGAAGAGTGGATTCACTAAGGATGTACCATGAGGAATTTTAAGCATGGAACTAACTAAAAGTTAAGCACATAAAGAGTCTAATTCAGTCAGGTCCACTACTGTAAAAAAATAAATAAAAAGGATGTCATTTCCAGCTGTAGTAATTTATATTTCATGGCATGTCTCTTTTCTGTGCCTCCCTACTCTTTCAAATGCATGCATGAAAAGCCAGTAGTGGGTAGAGCAGCAGCAAGGCTCCTGGGCATAAAGCAGAAGGTATCAGTGATAACATATATGACACTGATTAAGCTAGGCTGGAGGTGGGTTGCAAAGCAGTTTGCAGATGCACAACAAAGCAGGCTAAAGCAGCTTAAATCCCATGGCCTACATGAAATCTGTGAATCAGATGCCCAGAAGGGCCCCGATGTGGGCTGCCACTGACATCGACTGCTTGCATTGAGACTGAGCTTGACTTTGTGACCTGCCTGAACTGATGCTGTGCTTTATTTCTGTGTTTTACATACCCAGTAACCGTGTTGGTGTGGGCACGCCAAAAGGTTTCAGCTAAACGAATAAAGAAAAAAAAAAGTTGTGATAAAGAGATCATCATAATTTCACTGTTTGTCTAATCGCATTAAAAAGCAAGGGAAAATATTAAGCAAACCTCTTAGTGATTTCCTCTCAGGGTGAAGCTTCTCCACGCTGTAAACATAGATGTAACCAATTCTGTCAGCCGCGTACAGCAGCACGTCCTCTTCTGTTTTGGCCAGTTTTGTTATCTTTTGTTGAAATTTAGACTGAAGAGTGCAGATGCAAATAAGTTCGATCTCACGGGAATACTTCTGTACAGACGTACCACTGATTATTCACATTCATTATTCGGTAATGGCTCTCTACAGCTCAGATGAACAAAAATAAAAGGAAGAAAGTCAAACAGTAACAGTTTTCTCCCCTGTGGTGACTGAATATTACTTCCCCTGCCGAGAGACTTAATAGTCTACGTTTCAATGGATAACATTCTTCTTCAAATAATCTGATATATACATAATTTGATAAAAAAAAAAACCGTGTCAACTATTGATGAAAAAATGCAATGGATGGTTGGTAAATAAACACAGATGAACTATGGAAGAAAGGCAGCAGTTACTTTGATATTGAAGAGTTTTGTGGGTCATTTGTGCAAACTTTTTTGTGTTATTTGCCTGACTTAAGCAGGATTTCTTAGGCATACAGAACGTTTTATTTCAGCTTTGAGGGGGTGGGTTACAGGATGCCCTCGTGTTCACCCATCTCCCAAAGCAAGAGGCCCTCTTTTGCATTGCTGTAGCTGCAAGGAATGTACCTGGTTGGTTTCTTAAAATCTAGAGCTAAGCAAAGAACCTGCCGAGCGGGTACATTATCTTGCTTTTTATTCAGCTGTTTTAAAGATAAGAGAAGGAAAATAAGTATTCATTGATTGCCAAAAGGGGAAACGAGGAGAGTAAAAGATCTTACAGCTTTGAAGCCGCTCACAAACTTTCCTCCGCCGAGCACATTCCAGAGATTTACACAGCCTTTGAGAAGAGAAAATACATAATTAACACTGTAATGGAAGACACTGTGTGAGGCTGCAAAAGTGCAGTGTTGCTCATTAGGCCCGTTCGCAGCACTGACCTTCGGCTCCAGATGACAGGAGAGCCGTGGTTGAGGAGTACTTGAGGAAAATTATGCTTGGAACACTGGTGTCCAGACCTAACCGAGAGAGGGAAAGAAAGTGAGACAAACTCGGTGATTTGATCGCGTTAAATTTCTCTTTGAAAGTCAAAAATCACCTTTAACAAGGGGACTGACAAATCGACAGTGCACTCGTCCGGAAACAACGTCCCACACTATAATCTCTCCATCATAGCTGCCGGTGGCCACGAGCGACGGGGGACACTGCGCCACGCAGAGGATGTCGTCCTTATGGCCTTTTTTCTGAGGAGGGACAAACTGTTAGACTCTCTGCGAAGTTCAAACTGCAGCCTGGTGTTCACACAAGGAAAGTGCGTATCGTTCTGGATCAACAAGCTTGTTTTTATCTAATTACGGAAAAGCAGTAAAGCTTCAGATTTATCTCTGACACTTGAAAGTAAAGATTACGTCATTTCAAAAGTAGAAAGATTCCTGCTGCAGATCATATTTTTTTTTTTTAAATTTCATCCATTTTTTAAAAAATGACTTTGGAAAAGAATCAGCACAGTTTGAACAGCCTATCAGTCGTCTCTTTAACTTGGCAAGAATGTGAATATATTGTTAAATATTGTTCAGATTTTTCCTCGATCTCATCAACTTGGGAGTGATGGAGAAGTCCGTGCACCTCACGGTCTGAGCAAATGCCCGAGAGGTCGACGTCTGTTAATAATTTCCAGGAAATGAAAAAAAAATCAAAGATACTAAGCACACGCATTAAACAGCTGAGAGGACTCGGGATGAAAAATATTTCGAGTCGTTTCAAGCCATCGCATGAATCTCAAAGAGTTTTCACTGAAGTCTTAAAGTATTCGAGCCAAATGTGTCACACATGGATTAGCAGCTCATTTAATGTCGAAGCCCTGAGCAAGCAGACGAGCCAAACATTACTCGCGCTGCCGTACTTCACACTGATACAAAGTGATTCATCTCCTTCTTATTTTTTCACCGCAGTCAACAGGCGGATTCTGCTCGGAGTGAAACTGCACACACGCCGTGAACCCGGGAAAAGCAGATGGCATTTTGAACTTAGATTATATTCCGTGCCAAAGTGAAATATTTAGCGGAACTGGGTCATGTTTTTAAAGTTTAATGAGATGCAACACAACACTGACCATCTGGAGGAACTGAAAAATTCACACTGAACTGGAGGCTCCGTGGCTAATGGGGAGGAGAGCAGTACATATAAAACAACCCATTGATCTTCCTCCTGCAGGCCATTAATGAAAAAATATTTCAAGAGCGCCCGCTGCAGATAATCAAAGGGGTCACTTTTCTTCGTGGCCACTGTAAAGTAGCCTTTCTGTTCTGTTAATGGGCATCTTTGAGGGTGATGGGAACCACCAGGCATGATGAAAGAGATGGAAGGGCACGGAAGTCGCCTCATCCAATGAATCATAAGGCGTTAATGAGAATCGGTTTTCCTCCCGCAGCTCGTGTATGCAGAGCTGCTTCCCACTGTTAGAGATAACTGCACCAAATTATTCAGGTAAGATCAGATGAAACAAAAACTGTAATTTATGAGCTGATATTTTTGGGGGGTGTAGAGGGGGGGTTGATTACACAGCTTTGAGAGCACTAGTCACCTTCAAAGAAAACGAAAATCAGAGCACTTCGCAATTTTGCCTGGTAATGAAGTGAGGATTCGCTTGATCTGCGAGGGCGATTAAATGTTTAGCGTCTGCAGCAGGATAATTTGTTATTTCGGGGGGCTCGGAGCTGTTTTGGCAGAAATGCCTCAAGAAAATATCTTTAATCCCGATACGATGGTCAGACGAAGGTGATTATGCTGAGATTTTCAAAATGTTAATTTGTCCATTACTGTAAAACAGAAGAAAACATCCTTGTGAATCTCGAAACTGCAGGTACGCCAGCAAACGTTCACTCCAAGCAACATAGCCCGAGACTCTTGAATACACTAGAAGATGCTGAAACAATAAAATATTGTACTTAATCTGATATGAACTTTTTCTGCTCCTGATTCTCTGTGCACATAAAACAGCACAGAGTATGTGGATAATGAGACACCGTAATTTGGGTGTTCTGGAGTAAATCGGTGATAAAAGTATCAGCAGCAGCTCAGAGTCTGTGGAGCAGAGCCTGACCACGAACTACAGGTAAAGGTCGCAGGTTGAGGCTCAGCTGCACTGGAACAAAGACACAAAGAAGTGACGTGAGGACACTGATGCGTGTGGGATAAAATTTACAAAATGTCAGGATAATTAAGCACTGACGGACATTTATGGGGAGAAATTTTTATGAGAGGAGAAAAAGGAGGTAAAAGTGAGGTTAGGAGAAGTGAGCGCAGCGAGAGGAGATATTTCACTGCTTGACTTTAAAACGTATCTGCAGGCAGTGCTGCGCAGTGGGGCAGAGATCAGGGAGGCTTTGTTGCCCATCTCTCCCTCTGAGCTTTCCAGCCAGTCAGCAGAAACGACTCTCTGGACTTTCTTGAGACTACAGCGTCCTTCATGTGCCTGTGTAATATGAATGCAGCACCAGCAGGGAAGCTTTACCTCCAGTGCTTGTAGGTGCAGCAGTGACTGAGGCAAAGCACGGTCAGGACCGGCCCGGCTGCCCTGATAAATAATACAAAGATGATTTGCTCTGTGACAGTACTGCACATAGCATTGTGGTTACACAGCAGACCCATGTAGATACTGAAAAATCAGATGCAGGCTTCAGCTTGTCTAAAAGTGCAAGAGGTGAGGGTAGCTACTTTCTTTACTTAGACGTAGCAACACCACACGGTCTCATAGGCAATTCTCATGCGCTCAGTCTGCAGAATGGGACCTTATGAGGCTGTGTTACAGTTATTAAAGGGGAATTTGATTAAATAGTTTGTATACAATCAGGCTATAACAGCTATTCTAAAATGATGTTTCATGTTATGATCACAGGCACTATTAGTTAACCTAGAATGTATATTAAAACACATTGATTACACATTAAAAATTATTTTAAATAGAAAAATAATGTTACCACATCATCCTGCCACAAAGGCTGCGGCCTCTGGACATGAGGAAGGTCCTCAGGTGTGTCCTGACAAAACACAGGCTTTGAATCAGCAAACAGGGAGGCTTTTATATACCAATAGATATGCATTTTGGCTTTTTAATCGTTGAAATTAAACGTTTTTTCAGGATAAGCTGTGTCATCAGGCACGGAATTGAAAATGTGCACCTTGTTTTTTTCCCGACTGTCTACTTTTATAGTACAATTTTAAAAAGGGCCATATGTGGTATGAACTCTTTTTTTCTATTTCCGAGTGCAGGTTAGCTGGTAATGACGGTGTAAACAAATGCAAATAGGATGCAACTTGATGGAAGGGTGGGGGAACGCCGAAATAATTGGAACGGGATTTCTGAAACACAACTGACAAATAATACCTTGAATTCTCTCATTTCTTTTGTACTCACTGGGTAAATGTCAATCTTCCGGTCCCTTCCGACTGACATCACATAGCTTCAAACATAAATTGCAGAGGCTCAGCGTGGATTCAAATTTATTCTAAGCCGAGAACACTTGCCAAACATCACATCATTACTCACAAATTCCTGTGGACTCTGAGAAAGATGCAGTCACACACCTCATGACATTCACCATCTACAGGGGAAAAAAGTAACTTTTCAATTATCAGATAATTTGATATTTCAAACTTTTTTGGTCTGAGAGAGTAAAAAAAAGAAAGAAAGGCGTACCCTTCTTTAATGTCTTCAGGCACAGACCGCTGTTGAAGTTCCAGATCTTTAAACAGCCGTCTCTTCCAGCGGTGACGAGTCTGCAGACTCAAGAACATACTGTGAGGATGGCACCTTATGATAAAATAGTGGATCTGCATATTATATAAAAACTACTTATTGTATCATACCTCCTCCCTTTGGGATCAAAAGCCATGCATGTGATGGGTGACAGTTCAGGTGTGCCACCAAACTCAAAAACCTGACGCCCGGTGTCAAAATCCCAGACTCTCACCACCTAAAACCAGAACCAGCTCCGGTTCGTCACACGTTTGATCTTCAGAACATCTAATATGACGCTCAGGCTGTATTCATTTGCAGTAGAACTCTTAAGCTGGTTATTGTGTTGCAAAGCAGTAATTTACTCACAGATCCCTCAGTGCAGCTGACTACCTGACGGAACTCCTGACTGTAGCCGCAGCACAAAACAGCCTCATTATGAGAAACAGTGGAATGACGGTGAAGCCGTTGCCTGTCAGAGGAGAAGATAAGAAAATGAATAATAAGAGGGAGATTAGCATTAAGGAGCCGCAGTCATCTCTGCAAAAATAAATCCCCGTGTTCAGAATGAAACCAGCGTCTTAGTTTAAACTCAACAGCTGCATTCAACTTCAGAGCATATTAGATCCCCTCGCTAACTGAGCTCACAGGCATGACATCCTACCTTAACTTCAGAGGGAGCACGGTCATGCAGTCTGCTGCAATATACAGACACTTCATTGCAGGGGAGTATGCACATGCAGATACATCGCCATGAATCCCGCTTGCTTTGGGGTCTGCTGTAAACAGGCAGCACTGATCCTGAAGATGCCAAATCTGAAGTAAAGAGGCGAAGAGCAGCAAAGGAGCTGATGAAGAGTAGCAATGCCACACTGCAAATTATGCCAAGTAAGAGAAGATATACTAGAATTATGCAGTTATGTGGAAAAATAAAGTAAAATAGAAAGTTAACAGGTCTGTATCAGTATCTGTCAGGTAAATGTAAATGTAATGTAATGTTGCATCTGGCTGCTGGAGAAATGCCCACAGGACGACTGTGTAATAATTTCAGTTTTAACTCATTTGGATTATCTGGGAAACACAAAATCACACGTGCAACATAAAACTTAGTTATCAATCACTTTCACAGTGCAGTCTCTGGAGACAGAGAAGATCCGACTGTCTTCTGAGGAGATGCAGATGGAGACGATGGGAGCAGAGTGGCCTTTCAAAATTCCTGCTGGTTTCCTAAAATGAGAAAAATAAAAAAGTTGCAGCTTTGTAAACACAATACTTGCTCAAAGAAACCCGGATGACTTCAGGTTCCTCACCCGGAATAACGTGGGTTCCACAGGCGTATGAGTTTGTCCATACCTCCAGTCACCAGCACGCTGCGCTTCTGACAGAGGTCAAAGGTCTTCACGCCTTTGTAGATTGCGAAGACAGTCTGATCACACGATGCACGGACCTGCGGCGTCCAGCTCACTTGGAGCTTTTTGATTCTGCCTTCATAGCAGGCCTCTTTAATCTCATTCAGCTGTAGCTCGGCATCCGTTAAAGGCAACATGCAGCCTGGAAAAGGAAAAAAAAAACAAACAATACTCATTTTAGTAAAAGTCTCTGTGTACAAGCATCAATCAAAACATGCCTTTTGAAGCGAGGGTAAGTCATTATCAGAATAAATGACCGAGTCTGCGAGTGGACATGCCCACTTACGAGGCGATCACGCACACACACACACGCGCACACACACACACACACACACACACACACACACACACACACACACACAGAGGCTGGAATTGATTGGCGAATTTGTGATAGATGAGTCATCATGAGCCATTTCTCACAGCTATCCATCCCGGCTACCTAATGTTCAACACCGAGTTTAATTACTGAACACTGTGGGATAAGAAGGAGTCGATGCTTTTTTTTAAAGCACCGTCTTAAAGATGCATCATTCCTGTTTCAGCTCTCATTATAGAGACTGTGTGCGCGTGCCTGTAACTCAGCTGAGTAAATATGTATTTTAAGTCCAGGTAACACACTGTGCTGTAAAGACGCAGAAACACAGCTGAACAGAAATTACCTACAACAAGAGAAGAAGAGTCTTCATTTGATGAGGAGACGACAGCTTGAAGGCTGGGAAAATATCTAACCTAAATTAGGGGGGAAAAGGTTATTGTTTCATAATATAGCTAAAATGCTACACCATGAAATAATACTTCATACACAGCTTCTTCAGGCAGTAGAACGTGTCACTGAACCTAAATGTATTTATTTGCATGGAAAGCGTACATAACCGTGCAACGGTAAAATGTCACCTGTGTCACCCAGTCATGATGAACCTTCCATCTAATAAATGCCACATTTGGAGAAAGCACCGCATTGTCAATTGCTATGTTAGGTATAGTTTCAGTCTTTGGTAGTTTACTCCATATCCTGTGAAAGAGAAGTGGAGATGCAGAGTTAAGCCTGAAAATCATCTGAAATTCAGAGATGCAGCTTCACATATGGCTGCTACCTATAATTTAGGGAACATATGGAAACAACTGTATCATTTTATACAACATAACTGCATGAAGTGGCTCGTTTTTTTTTCCAGTTTCTACTCTGTTCCTTCAAAACCTGAAAGTAACAGTGTGATCTCTAACTGGAACACAAGCCATGAGTCATACTCGGATACAGATGCTTTAATCCTCACTGGAAGGTGGCTAAAATACTGTATGCTACAGATAGGCTCATCATCAGTATTGCAGTTACCATGCAACTAAAGTGATGTGGTAGTTGTTGCAAAGCTGCTGGTGCTACTTTGTAGCATCCAGAACTTTAATTTGCTGTATATTGTGCTCAAGACTCACCAAACACATTGCAAATATATCTCATCTTCTCATTTGCAAATTATTTTTAATTGAGCAAGATCCTAATGTGGGCGAGTGCTTTAATCTGATTGGCTATGAAGGGTGTATGTGTCTCTCAGGCTTTTATTTGATCACCTCTCTGAATGGCCAGAATGTTGCTGTAAAGGATGCTCAAAGTGACTTGATATGAGTATAATAATAATAGCTTTCAAATGTATTTATAAGACCTTGCACAGATGTGAAGAACAAGTAAGATACAAGTGAGAGTAGGTCTTTGATCGACATTACCTGAAGGTATCTTCAGCAGAGGATATTAAAATGATAGTCACACATCCCTGTGAGACAAAGCTGTTAAATCACTGCCAGATTTTTTTGTTTGATCATTCAATCAGCTTTTAACAACAACACCTACTTCAGAGTCTCCATATAGAAGGCAGCATTTATCTGGGCCAGTGTAGCTGCGGAAAAACAAACATCAATATGTTAAGAATGAATGTGGTATTTTAAAAAATGATGCTAACATGAGGGTTTGTTGCTCACCTGTAATCTAATGTCAGAGGTATTGTTTCTAGTGCGCTGATCTGACAGTAAGGCTTCAGAGAGGAAAGCTCATAAAGCTGCATCTCTCCGTCCCTGCGCGGTGTCAGAGATATCCGCATAAACAAACTTAACGAGTTAATGGGAGTCAATTCTATTTCACCGTTTCTCATTACCCCGTCCCGACGAGCAGCTTGTTGTACTCTCTCATTAGAGTGAAATCACTTGCCCATTTTGACTTTGTATTTCCTGGACCTTCATTCTGTGACAATGAAGAGACACGTGGAAAACTCATATTCATGCAAAAGTCGAGATTAGAAGGTCCCATTGAAACAGACATGCGATAAACACTCAGAGCATTACGTCATTTCTCTCCTGAGTTTGCTGATTTAATTTTGTAACCATGCACTTTGTGTGCATATTATAGATTTCTTTGAAGAGTAACCAAATAACATTTATACTCTCATCACAGCACCTGCATCCTTCTGGAAACCACTGGTCTCTTTACAAGGTTATATATCAGTAAAGACTGTTCAGGAGGAACCATTCAGCTACTTTGAGAAGTAGTTAGAAAGTAATCACGGGATGCTTTGACAGTAAGTATTCAAGTAAATATGCAAAAGCTGAAACATACAAACAGGTGTCTGGTCTTCTGGGATTTAAGTTCAGGACTCCAGCAGCAGGCACACCCATCTTCTCGCACTGTTACTATGGTGCCATCGTGGGTGGAATGAATGTTGACAATAGGAATCCCGTGACCCGAGGCGCTGATAGAGTGAACTGGCAGAGTGAAAGCCACCTGCTTCTTGCGTCTCGCAGTTTCCTCCTTCTCTTTATACTGCTGCAGCATGTGTGTGCAGAACTCACCCTGGATCACATCATTTCAGGTGTTAGAAATGCCATTAAATTATAGCCTCATTTACGTTAATTATTTGGTGGAAATATCCTTAGAATCTTTAATTGCAAATCATAATCCAGCATCCAAGAAAGATACTATTACTGCACCTGTGAATGCACAAGTTGAATGTAACGCTGGCTCTAGGAGGGCCATAATAACTGGCAAAGTCCTGGTGTTTGCATGCATGGGAAAGTGTTTTAAAAGGCTATATGCTCCATAAAAAACACATCTCACCCATGAAATTGCTCCTTTGTCTGAATAATCAATCTTCTTAAATAATCCTTGGATTTCTGCGTAGCTCTGTAGAGTACTCTAAAGAGTAGAAGAATTAACTGACACTTTTTGGTAAATTAATCAGGTAATTGCCTTCAGAGGAGACAGACTTTGGAGAATCTGAGATCCTCTGAATCTCAAAGAGGTGTCACGCAGTCGTACCGTGTTAGGCAAACCCAAACACTTCCTCACGATGCATCCAAATTTCCTCACATCAATGAATCTCGAGCCACGCGATTCAAGTTCCTTTGCGGAGAAAAAAATTAATAAAATTTCAGAAATGAATAACCGGATGTTGTGTGTTTTAAAAGAAGAGATGACACAATACCTCAAACGCTAGTTTCAGTTTCTGGAGGTTCTCGAGTGATATCTTCTCATCCATCTTAAAGGGAGGGAGGGAATTGTGACAGTTACAATTTTGCAAGTCAGTTTGGAATATCACAATAAATCAGCACAGTGAAACATGTAATTAAGTTTAATTGGCAAATATGTTTCTTCCATTTAAATCCACTCACCAGGCAGTTCCTAAAGACTGAGAGCTAAAAATACAAATTAAGATTAGAGAGTAGATATTAACAGTGTCATTTTTTTCAGCGCAGAACACTGAACCATTATCAACACATATGATGAGGGCTCAAACTCAGAGTATAATAACTATCTGTAATGGTCACCACAGGCACCACCAGCTATGTCATGTCTCTGAGGTGCTTCCACAAGGCTGGATGACAGGCCATGCTCTCTGTGTTAATGGCCCATCTTCAAATTTTCCACAGTCTCCTAGCAACTGGTCCTTGATCCATGAAGCTCTTTGATCTATCATTAATAAATAACAGGGATAAACAGCTTAATTCCTCAAGGATGAAACTGGGGTCGAGGTTTCCCCACGGTGTCTCCTGAACTGGGGAGATAATTGTTTAATCAGTCAGAGTGATGGAAGCACTAAAAGTGTTCACATAACCTCGACTGCTTTCCAGATCCTTTTATTAGAGATGCATAACTTTGAACTCCTGAGCCTTTTCCGCCTAATCTGTTAAGGCACACTGCTCATTACATTAGCTGGGAGTGTGACTGACATCTGCAACTGAAACCCACAAAGTTGAGCTGCTGCATTTGCACCAGCCTCCCACATAATTCTATCATTTCTGTCAGCTTGAAAGCTTGAATTTGAATCTACTGGGGACCTTTTAAGCAGTTGGCTCAACCACAGTGTTTGTTTTTACTTTGGCCTGAAACGTGGCCATCCCCGGGCTCGGGGATGGATTGTCCTGCCCGATGTGCTGTCAGGGTGCAAGTAAATTGATCATCAACTTGATTTAAAATGGCATCTCTGGCATTAGCTTGCATTCGTGCTGCTACTGGTAGGATGTGCTTCGGCTGTAGTTAAATTTAAGCTCTTTGGGCTCTGTAACAGGGTCGGCAAAGTCAGGCTTAGCACGGCGGCACTCTACTGACATCTTCAGGCTGAAAGTAGGAACTCTTTAATGGAGAGGTTAAAATTAATTCACTCATCAGTTTTCACATTTGGATAGATATTTCAATTGCTACCTTGAGGCTGCAAGTTGAACTGATGCGGTGATATTGTTGTCTCCTGATTCGCTCTTCATCTCCAAGTGTGAGCGAGTGTCTTCGTCTGTTCTCTTTGAGGAGCTCTTGCACCAACCATCGAGGCTGTTCTGTTCCGTCCTCGCTGTCACTCGGTCGTCTCGGTACCGAAGAATCATCTGCTCTCTCCTCCAGGCGCCCTGGCTCACACGTGCTTCTTGTCCTCTCCCCTAAACCGCTCAGTTCAGCGAGGATGCTGGGAGATTTTTCACACACATAATGTTCGGCCTTCAGTTATACAAGAAGGGACTTATTCGAGAAATATAAATTCTTACATGTTTGAGAAAGAAGCACATGATCTATTTAATCCTAGGAATGTGATTATGATTCCCAGGTGACCAGACTTCCTGCATTACAGGATAACCACTCAGAGCTGCCACAGATGGCAACGCAAGCCCCATGACGACAGCAAGCATTTTACAATCAAGGCAGAGACCAAAGCAAGGCTTCCACTTCTATCACTTGTCTAGACATTTTAACTCTATTGGAGCTGACATTTAAAAGCAACATGATTTCCAATGGTGGCGGGGTAAACAATAAAAGAGCAGATTACCTGTGCACATGCTGGGTTTCTAATCGTCCTGGAGCTGACGAAGAGCGAACCTTTTTCCCCAAAGACATTCTTCTTCGTTACTCGTTCGTGTGGTGTAAAAAGGACATGTTAGCTGTTGGACATTTCTTCAAATAGACCTCCAAACACACACTAATCAGTCAGATCTCACACTTGCTCACCTGATACTCACTCGTGTATTACACCTGAGCAGAGCAGGTGGCCCCATGGTAACCAAGAGTGACAACTGAGACTACACAGCTCAGAATCATACCCAGCCTGTGCTGTAACCAGGCAAACATTGTACTTTGTACTTGTACTGTGCCACATTGTTCCTTTTGTTTCATTAAATTAATGTTAATGCGTGACATTTAGATTCCATAATTCCATTATTTTTTTTTTATTATTGTTACTAAGTTGCATAAAGACTAAGTAAGGTCAGATGGTAGAATATATGGGATTTTAATTATTGGGCGCAGAGGTTTATCACAATTATTGCACACAGACAAACAAAACAGCAAATTAATTATTTCACATATAATGTCTAATACTACTGGAGACTACATAAAAACACAAGCAGCTATTATGAAGTGATAACGGTCAGTGAGGTCCCGGCCAGCTTGAGCTCCATTCTGGTACGTCTGAATCACGCACAGCTGCTGGAAGTTTATCGACTTTCTCCTCGTTGTCTGGACACACATCTTTGCTCAAAACTGCTTTTAAGACCTCCTGTTCTGTAAAGCCAGAAGACCCAAACCACTGTGAGCATGTCTGTGAGCCCAAAATCACTGAGAAATCTGCCAATGCTAAAACCTTAAGAGACAAGTTGATGCTGACCCTTTTTAGGTAAAACTCTGTGTAGCTGCTGCAGCTCCTGAGGCATCAGAGACTTTATCACAGATGCCATATTATTGACTCGCTTTCCAAAAAAATGGTCATAGGTTGTCACATTCGAGCGTTTCTGGTGAATCTGCAAGTTTCTTGATACAACAGCTGGAACTGTAACAAAGAGGATGATTATCTAATGCACTGCAAATCATCGGAGCTTCAGTGGGTTTTGAGTAGACGGTACCTATGCCACGGCAGCCCCCGCTTGGATCTGCTTTGCAGCTGTAGTGAGAGAGGCTGGCCAGCAGTTCAGGCTTGCGGTTCGGCTCACGGTAGCTGGCCCTCATCTCGGTGTCAGTCGAGAGTGATACGGGATGCCTGTCGTGCAGAGGTGCGAGCTGCCCTGCTGCTTTTTCAGTGTCGTTGTACTCTGTCAATAAGAAAATATGACAAACAGAAATGAGTGGCAAAAGGAAAATGAAAGTACCAAATTTATGCCATGAAAGCATGGATGTCTTCAGCTCTTCTGACAAGCTCTCACATACATGAGACTGACTCAGCCGAAGCGATGTACCTTGAGGTGCAGCCATGAAGTCACAGGTGTAGGTGGAGCGGTACTGTGCAGTAAGAGCCTTACGGATCTCCTCCTCAGAAGGGAGACGTTTCAAAGGGAATGAAATATACTCAGAGCTTCTTGCAGCTTCCCTTGGCAGCCTCCACATCATGAAAGACTTGGGGGGAAATGGTGTGATTTAAAGGTTACAATACACTGTGAAAGGTCAAGCATGGCATTTCACTATAAATGTAAAACTGAGGCCAACGCGGCCTCAGTAGTAACCTTGCTGGGGTGTGGGTTATTTCTCCTCTGCCCCGAGGCTGTTCGAATGCATTCAGGTTTGCAGGCAGGCTTCCAGCTAAAGTCCTTACTGTACACACTTGAACCAAAAGGTCCAGACTGTGAATGGGAGTCTATCAGCGATGTTGACGGTGGCTTCCTACATAAGCACCAGACTCACAATTACACACACAACCACACATAATGAGTATGTTTATTTAAAGCCTCATAATCCCATAAATGTACTTACAGGAAAATATCTGCAGCTGAACTCGGCTGGTGGACGAACTGCCTTTTGTGAGATGTTTCATAAGGATCCCAACACTGTTTGCCCCCTAGAAAAAAATGCTATTGTACTGTGAGACTTTTTTTTTCTTAAATACTCTTATTTAATCAGTGCAGACGTGGCAAAAAGTTAACATCAGGGTTCAAATGAGACTTTCTGATCTAGTAAGTAAATAACCATGCTTAAAATAAATGTAACCTTTTGACACTGTTACAGCAATGCTGCTACAGTGGCATTGTACTAAAAACTGTAGTTCACTGCAAGACTTTGGCAACACAATTACTGTTTAAAAATGGTTAATTAATATTTAATATTTCATTTTCAATCACTCACAACTGCAGGTAAGACCACATTAAATGTGATGCTTCATCAGCAATAACAATACATGAAGAGAAATTTAACATTTAAACTTTAAAGTTTCAGGGGACTCTGGGATTATTCAGGAAACTCTAATCATGGGACTCTGGGGTTATTCAGAGTCATATATAACTGCGAGGTGTTTGAGGTCAGGTGATGCTTGTTGGTGGTACCTAGGTCCAGATGAAGGACATACGACTGTGGTTTGAGGTTGTGGCTCCCAGGTTGTGGAATTTATTTCTATTAGACTAAAGATCTGTGGACACTCTTGATCCCTTTAAACAGAAGCTTAAGACCCACATGTTCATGCTTTTATTTATTCATACAGTTTTAGTTGCTGCATCTTAGTATATTTAACATATTGTAAAGGGCTTTGTAACCTTTGTTCTATAAATAAACAAACTTTATTTATTTACTTGTAATATTATTGCTCCTGTTTGGGGCTTTAATAATGTTTATTTAGTAACCGATAGCTTATATTCAATAAGCAATATAGTTACAGTTCTGAACTTCTTAAATCTTGACCCCCCCCAAAAAAAACCTAACAAAACAAACAACAAAAGTAAGAAAAACTAAAAATTAAAAAAAAGAAAGAAAACTAAGTGAAAATAAACTGAACTGAAAAATAATAAATCTACAAATAAATAAAAACAAAAACTGATAAAAATACAAAGTAACATGTTTACTTATCCTTGGTTTAACATTACCTTTGGTTGCCATTGGAGACCGCTGCTTTGTTTTCAGCTCATTTAAATTCATTTAATTTCCAGATGTAAATTCACTTGGTTGGTATCTTCCTGAAAAGCGTTTACAGACAGTGCACATGAGTATTAAAGTTCCAGCATTATACGTTCAGCTTCATCTAAACGGAGCCGAAGCTGATCCGAGCAGGATGTGCCTATGCACCGCAGTTATGGAGACCTACAGCATTTAAATGGCAGCACACTGGGGGAGATGTTGCATTAAAAATTTAGCATTGCTAGAGATGTCTTATGTGTCTGTTACTGCTAATAGTGGGTAGTAACTAAGTACATCTGGGTTAATTTTGCACTAATCAATATTCAACTCAGCTCTCATTCAAAGAGAAATAATGTAGTCAACTTTTTACTTTTTATCTGCTCCTTTGATCAACGGAAGGGGGAACAGGATGAGCACTTCCAGAGTTACAGAATGACCTCCAGCAGGGCACCGGCGTGGCTGTCTCTGACCAAACAATCAGAAACAAACTTCATGAAGGTGGCCTGAGGTATCGGGTATCAGGCTCAAAGCCTTGAACCCACTGTCAGACGTACACTGGTGCAGTGGGTCCTGGGTTCCTTCTGGTTCATGACTATGCCCGGCCTCGTGTGGCAAGTTCATGCAGGCAGGTCCATGAGGAAGAAAGAGCTGATACGATTGTATATACCACTTTATATTCTGCACAGTCCTGTCCATACACACTGGACCTATTTGGTTAATTCAAGCATTGTCCCATATTATTTACAAAAATGAAGCATATAGTTTCATTTTAGTCATATTGCCTACTTGACTGTATTTTGTATTTCCACTTAATTCCTTTAAAATACACACACACACACACGATACCTACCGTGGATGCCCAACACACACAGTCTGGCGCAGCTTGCTGCAGTTCACACACAGGTTTTTATTTTTGCTTTGCACTTCACACTCTTTGCTTTATGGCATATGCCAATGTTGCTCTGGCTGTTGCAACTACCAGTACACTGCGGCGTCTCGGCTGTCAGCCGGAGCTTCTTTCATCCCACACGCACACACATGCCTCTCATATTCTGCACTACTGTGTAAAATAGGAGAGGCATAATTAGGTGATGGCTGACAGCTGTGCCAGCCAGCCTCCCCTGGCACTGCCCCTGAACCCACTGTACCACCCCTCCCCTGCAGCTGAGCCACACACCACTCCCCACCGTCACACAACTATGCCATAAAATATTTGATAGTGCATTTTCATGGTTGCTGCAGGGCAGATATTTAGACATTTGGGCTTTATTAATCTCCATCCACACAATAAATTGAACTTCAGAGGTTTTTAACATAAGAGGTCAATTAAAACTTTTGCTATTATTAATTTTGTTGCTGCTGAAAGCATATAATATCTTTACATTCCCTAAATTTTTATTGTTTGACATATTCATTTAACTACTTGTGTAATTGTTAGTCTGAGTTTTAGCTTCAAGCCAAAGGCATAGCAGTGGTTCCCAAAGTGTGGGCCGCGGCCCCCTGATGGGCCATAATGGCACTGCAGGGGGACGTCAGTGACAAAATTCTGTCTGAAATTACTCACACGTGCATAGCTACATATGTATATTCATGAATTTATTTATATAAAAAGTGAATTACAACTGGTAATAGGAAGTGATTAGTTTGTGATATTACTCATTACTCTGACCTAAATATCACTGCTCTTGCATTGAAGTTTGGGTCCCTGTGACAAGTGGGTCGCATATTGGCTTTTTTTAATCTAGTTTTCAATGAAATACATCACTTTCTCTTGTATTTTGATGAGAGTGAAGAAAAATTCACAGGCTGGTGTTATCGGATGACTGGGATGAAGGGGGGCCCGTGGGATTTTCTGGTTATTAGCCAGCACTCTTGACTTTGGGAACCACTGTATCACAGTATTAAAATGGTCTTTATTAATAATGCAGTAATGTGAAAAAGTATTTGCCCACTTCATGGTTTCTTTTCCTTTTTTTCATGCCACACTGACATGTTTCAGATCATCAAACAAATTTTAATTTTAGACAAAGGTAGCCCGAGTAAATACAAAAGGCAGTTTAAAAACGATTATTTATTAAAGGAAAAACGCTATGGCAAGTTTTCGAGGCCCCAAAGCAATACCAGACCATCACACTACCATGGATGTCATTTTTGCCCAGTCTCTTTATTATTCTATTTTAACAGGGGCACGTGAGGCCTGCAGTTCTTTAGATGTTGCTCTGGTTTCTTTTGTGACCGCCTGGATGAGTCGTCAATGCGCCCTTGGAATTATTTTGGTGGGCTGACCACTCCTGGGAAGGTTCACAACTGTTCCATGTTTTCGCCGTTTTTGGGTAATGACTCATACTGTGGTTTGCTGGAGGCCCAACGCCTTAGAAATGCCTTTGTAACTGTTTCCAGTCTGATAGCCCTCAGCAACTTTGTTTCTCAGCTGCTTTGGAGTTTCTTTAGCTTTTGACATGATGTGTTGCTTTTTGAAATCTTTTAATCTGCTTTAGACAAGTGCTATTTCTTGTTTGAACAGGTCTTTCAATAATTAAGCCTGTGTATGCATACACAGGCTTAATTATTGAAAGACCTGTTCTTTTTATAAAAACTCATAATTGCAAAAACACCGTTACTTTGTCACTCAGAGCCAGGTAGGCTTTGATACATTTATCTGTCAAACCATTTAAAAGCTGCATTTTGTATTTACTCGGGTTATGTTTGACTAATGTTAAAATTTGCTTGATTATTCTGTAGCATAGGTATTTTATTGATCCCACAAGGGAAATTATCATTAATACTGAAATAAGGAAATGAATACAGAATGTAACCTTTGCAGTTTGTTTATACTACTGAAGGCGTAACTTCACATGGATGGAGGTTCTTAGTATATAGCTTTCAGTCCTGAGCTGTGCATTTCTTTCCCTTCAGTTAAACGCACCGTCATTCAAGCCGAGCGCCATCACTCCGCCGTGTTTTCAACAACCAACCGTTCAACAAGCAGGGCTGACAGCGCGTGTCCAATAAGATACTCCAAGGAGTTGGCGGTAGCCAATGTCCGACAGCCGGTGCCCAACACACAGGATAAACACAGACGAATCCTCGCAGCCAAAAGACCGCGCACTCACGGTGCTTTTCGTCCCATTGTTTGAGACGTACCGACGTGTGGCTGGCCTCGCATAGCGCTGTAGGGGTAAGCACCGTTAACGTAATCTTAAACAAAGCGAACAGTTCGCGGCTCTTGTGAATGAAACAATACTCCGGGGTATGTTTTGCACAGTATGCATTACCGTTGTATGTAGTTGGCTGCATGGTTGAGCTGAATGGGATGCTAACGCAGTGTCAAGCTCCTGGTGTTTAACGTTGTCGTGCTAACTTGGCTAAGTAATTATCTAACAGCGACAGTCACCACTGCCGCGAGGAATAACCGTAATAAAGTGGAGCGCGGGTTAAAGTATAACATCTCTGACGACCCAGTTAACTATTTTCCCGCACTCAAGTTAACGTAACGCCCGCTAATGCGGACGCGTGCTAACGGCGGCTGGATGCTATCATAAAGGCTAACGCTAGCTGGTTGAATGTAGGTTATTCCGCCGCTGACTGGTGCTGAGGCAGCCGGAGCGCGGTGATGCAGGCGGTGCATCACTCTCCGGCATTACTGCCACTTTCACTGAACTTTAAGTCGAATAATCTGCATTATCCAGACAGTTTACGCATGCAGCAGGTAAATTTGTCTTGAAGGACACGAGGGTGCATGAAAACGGGCAGCTAGCCTTTGTTAGCAGTCTAATCAGCCATTTTCATAATCGTCTCCTGAGATGAGCACCGTGACAGGCTAGCTTAGCTCGAAGGCTAACGCTGATAGCAAGAGGACACAAAGCAAGATGGCTCAAAGCTGATGAACAATCAAATGAGGTGGAAGCTAATACATTCACGGAGACGATCAAGCCGGCTAACTTCACGTTATACCACCGGGAGGCTAACGTTATAGAGCGCTGCACTGTTTTTACTAGGTCGTGTATAAGCGGTGGATGTAAAGTAGCAGTACAGTAACGTGATTGTAGTTTTAATAGCTGCTGGCCTCTTCATACAATGGATCATCAGTCACCCCAGGCACCCTCCTCCCACCACCCAATTTAAACAATAGATCTGGGGAAGTGATGGAGTAGGAGGGAGACGTTTTGCCAGGAGCGTTCAGATATTGCCATTTTTGTTGCATGAAAGTGTTGGAATATTTTTGAATTTTAAACATGTTTCTCTTTTTTGCGCCTTACAGTTTAGTAAACCAAAATGGTGAAGGATCCAAAGAAGCCGAGGGGCAAAATGTCCTCGTATGCCTACTTTGTGCAGACGTGCAGAGAGGAGCATAAGAAGAAGCACCCCGATGCCTCTGTCAACTTTTCAGAGTTCTCCAAGAAATGCTCTGAACGATGGAAGGTAAAATGAATTCTTCTCAGCATCAGATTTTATTTGATGTTTTCTTAATTCAGTATTTTATCTTTTAGATTGTTTAAAACTGGCTGTGTTTCTCCAAAGACAATGTCGCCAAAAGAGAAAGGCAAGTTTGAAGACATGGCCAAGCAAGACAAGTTGCGTTATGAGCGGGAAATGAAGAATTACATTCCTCCCAAGGGCCAGAAGAAGAAGCGATTCAAGGACCCCAATGCCCCCAAGAGACCACCGTATGTACCGTAATCTGCATTTTCACCTTTGTTTTTCTTTCAGACAGTTAATGTTCTTCACTAGCTTAACCAGCAGTGTTTTTTTCCCCTCCACAGGTCTGCATTCTTCCTCTTCTGTGCAGATTTTCGCCCCAAAATCAAAAGTGAAAATCCTGGACTTTCCATTGGGGACACAGCCAAGAAGCTGGGAGAGATGTGGAACAGCTCGTCTGCAGAAGAAAAGCAGCCTTATGAGAAGAAGGCTGCCAAGTTGAAGGAGAAATACGACAAGGTAATGATCCATAATGGCGCTGAAGCTAGAGTAATTTTTATTCTTTATGAAGCATGGAAAAGAGCACGACTCTCTCTGTTGTAGGATATTGTCGCTTACCGCACGAAGGGTAAGGTGGATTCAGGATCAGCTGCTGCAGCTGATGACGAAGAAGAAGAGGACGAGGGAGAGGAGGAAGAGGAAGAAGAGGACGAGGATGAGGACGATGAGTAGCTCACTTGGGGACGGGACCTGCAGTTTTGTTTATGCCATATATCCTAATATCTCAATTCACCATCTTGAAACCGAAGTCAGATTGACCAAGATCATGTGTATATTTAATGTTTTTAAGATGTACAGTGTTATTCTCCTTTTTTTGTAAAGTTAACACTACATATCTTGCGTTTTGAATTTTCTAGTGGTAGTACTTTATCCCTGCCATATTATGTAACAGTCTAGGAGGACTACAAATACGTATGAAAGTAACTAGTCTTTAGGTGTCACAGCTCAGAAATGAGATTTCTGAGTTGCTAGTGTATTTTTCTTTATTTTGAAAAATATTTTTTTATGTGCTGTCCCGACGTCTTTTTATTGTTCTTTGAATACCACTCTAATATCAAATGCAGCTGTCGACATTCAAGAATGTCTTCAATAAAGGTTGTTTTGTTTTTTTTAAGTTTTTTTTTCTTTCCTCTAATTTATATAATCTTAACATATCTTAAAAACTAGTAACTTTGCATTTATTCTATATTTGTCACATGTAAACTTAAATATTTCAGCCCTCTTTTTGTTTCCATTTAAATGATTATGGCTTACAACTCATAAAGGTTAGAAATCCAGTGTCTCACGTTATTCTAATGTACCCTATAAACATGTCCAGCATCTGAAAAGTATCTTCATATATATTTGGAGTGTATTGTGATCAGTTTGTGGCACTGGTGAGGTGTTCTTGAAGCCCAGCGTGATGTCATACTGGCCATCAGCTCCTGTGTGCGTTTCTAATCCTCTTGGGTTCAGGTTCCAGGGCAGGTGAGTTAGCCGGCCCATCAAGCGCAGCAACAACATGGTCAGCGAACCATTTGCTAGTTTTGGGACGGTACCCAATCCCGCTGCAGAAGGATCTCATGAAGTAACTTGACATTCCTCTCAAGACTTGTCGCCCCTGTTGCTTAAGCACCTTTTCTTAGAACACTGCCTTTCAGCCAACTGACTACAGTCTGTGGATAGATGACCTTTTCAGGGAATGAGGCTTACCCTCCTTGTGAAAGTGTCCATCATTACCTGGACAGCTGTCAAGTGTGTAGTCAACATTTTTAAGGATAGCTACTGAGTAACAAGTACTATTTAACAATACTGGACTTGGCCAATGGCTGTGATTTGGAACATGTGAATGGAATACACACCCTCAGCAGTATTTTATTATAAGCTGCTTTGACCAGGTAGTTCACACAACTGAAATCCAGAAGGTGGCGCTGTGATATAGTAAAACTACAATGTATGAGATTAAAAATTTAATGTGATTTAAGCTCATATGGGTTCTATACTGCTTGTTTCTTTTCCTAAGATGATGCTGCACCATCTCAAGGGCATGAGGTATCACTGAACCGTGCAGCAGTGTAAATTATATGCTTTTGCCTTCATAGTGAAACAACTTAAATACCTACAGCTCTTAGCAGTCACCAAAAAATGATCAAAACACCACGATTAGGAAATATACTTTGGGGGAACGGTGCTGTTTTCCTCCAGGAGACTTCCACAGGCCTGGAGAATCAATGCAAGAGGCAGTGAAGGCGCTCCAGTGCACGATGTCCCGACACACCGATAGTGACGAGATTCAAAAATGCAGTATTATGGATCCGTCTCAGTCAGAGGGAAAGTGCTCTTTCCCAAGGCACGGACCTTTTGTGGTCCCCTGGTGGTATTGAGTTGCAGGCCCCTGTAACTGGAGGCAGTCTCACAGACACGGTGGCCTCACAGTCACTTAGAGGGGGTTCACATGTCCATTCACTAGGCTTTTCTCAGCAGTGTTGTCCGCTGCCGTAACTGTTCTCTTCTTAGAAGTGTTAGCAAATATGAATGAAACCAGTGTGCTCGACTTTCACTGGGTCTGACACACAAACAAGCCCAGTGTTCCTGCATGTAGTTAACATTAGGGTCACAGCAGTGTTTTTTTCTGATTGGAGACGAGCACAAAGATGGAAGCAGCCCTGTTACTTTATGTGCCAGAGAAAGAAGAATTCATTAAAACAGCAGCATTTGGAATATCAAAGAAAAAAAAATCAATTATTAGTCATTTTTCAGTTGGCATTTGTCTGTTTAACATTGTGCTACAGAATCATGTCAAGTCTCCTTTTAAACCTGTGATTCAGAATAGTTTTTCTCCTCTTGTTTTTCTCTCCCTTCACCCACTGAATGAATATCATGCAGTCTTTGAATGAAACCCCCAACAAAGTCTCCCTCCAGGCTACCTTCCTGCAGGCAGCTGTTGAGAGTCCATTTCATGTCTACACTGAATAACCTCAATCGCACAATCAACGGAGAGAATGTAAAACATAGTGATTCAGCTCACCAAAGCAGGATACTGTGTTACTGTTGCATGGAAAAAACGTGTGTGTAGTTTTAATTTATTACTAACCTCCTGTTTACTTCATAAAGATAATGGGATGGGGTTTTTTTCTCTTTGAAATTCAATAACAAACTAAATCTGCTTCATTTCGGAGTCCCGAGAGAACTTTTTTTCCCTCCCCAGATGCAGGATTTGCATAGAGTGATGTCAAAGAGGCGTGCCAGTCAGGATTACAAGCTGAACAGATTGAGTAATCACTATGGATACAGCTCTAATAGTTTCCCATTTGTTGGGCTGCAGTTTCCAGGACTTCACTTTTTTTTAATGCCATGTCTGTGGCTTGTTACCATTCACTTACTCGATTTTATAATTATGATATAGAAAAGCGCTTAAGAAGTAAACTTTATTATGGAGCCTATCGGACGGAGAAGGAAATATATAATTATACTGTTTCAGTTTGTGGTAAGTTGGCCTGTTACTTGATATGTTTTGATAACTAGCTACAAATTTAATTCATGGATCTGATTGTGTTTGACTCTTTTATCAAATTTATGAGGTTACAGCTTCAAAGAAACCGTGACCCCCTTTCCATCCTCAGGTGTTTAATGCTACATCATCTCATAAACCCATAAATGTAAGTAGTGTGGGGGAGCTGGCAGATATCGTAGTAGGGCGGCATACGCTTCCCTCCTGGTATCATACATCTGCTGATGCTGTGCTGAAGCATGGCGAAGTAAGCTTACACCCTCAGAACAGATGGCGAACACAGATGGCTTTCTCCAAGACTGTTTACTCCTTTCAAGTGAAAGAAGACACAGCGCCAGGTTAGTCATCTTCACTCATGTAAGCATCACGTGCATGTTAGCTGAGAGATTATTTTCTAAAATACTAACATGTATCTTTGGATTATCATTCTGATACTTGGTTTACTTCAGATTGTTACGTTTTAACCACAACTTTTATTTTCACCCGGCTGTCATCAGATTGTTTTTTCCCTGTGTTGACAGGAACAGTTGTGGGAAAAGTGGAAACCCAGTTTGAGAGTCTCACACCGATCACATTCTCGGTTCAGGAGGATGATGGTGATAACCTGTTCCTCCTCAGCCCTGTCTCGGGGGAGTTTCTGTTAACCCGCAGCCTGGATTTTGAAACACAAAGATTCTATGTTCTCACAGTGGAGGTGCAGCAGGGGGATCTGCAGGTGTCCCGTGTCAGGGTGTATTTTAATGTGTTAGATGTGAATGACAACCCCCCCGTTTTCAGTCGGGACACCTTTTCTGCAGTGCTGCCGGAGGACACACACACTGGAACCTGTTTCCTCTCATTGAATGTGTCAGATAAAGATGGAGGTAAGTGTGCAAAGTGAAAATTAAACATTAATCAAAAATAAACTTTAAATTATACATCAAATTGTAGACACACACGCTGGACACTTTAGGTCAGGTACACCTTGCTAGTACTGGGTTGAAGCCCCTTGTGTCTTCAGGTGTCTGCAAGTGCTGGGGACCGTCCTCAGAGACTTTGGTCCATATTGATGTGATGACATCACACAGTCGCTGGCAGATTTTTCGGCTGCACGTTCATGATGCAAACCCTCCTTGTTCCAGAGGTGGTCTTGCTCTAGTGAGCTCTAGTGACTGTGGAGGCCATTTGAGCTCAAAAAATCAGGTTGAAACTTTGTGACGTGGTTTGGTGTACAAAGAAAACCTCACCATCACCATTACACCAGGAGCAGCTTTTTCCAAGCTTCTATTGTTCAAGTTTGGTGATGGTCAGGTTGATCAGGTTGTTCACTGAACACCAGGCTGTCAGCTTCAGGACCTCCTCTCTGTAGGCTCCTCATCTCCCTTTGAGATGAGTCTGACCACTGTGGTGTCGTCAGTGAATTTGATGATGAGGTTGTTGTTGTGGGTCGGGCTGCAGTCATGGGTGTAGAGGCAGTACAGGAGGGGGCTCAGCACACAGCCCTGTGGGGGGCCAGTGCTCAGTGTGCGGGTGGAGGAGAGATGGGGGCCAAGTCTCACAGTCTGGGGCCAGTTGGTTAAAAATGTGTGCAAAGGGCCATGGATGCACCTCTGTTGCAGGACATCAGCCCTTGAGGCCTGGATTTGAGCATCCTTGTCCTGCACTTTCTATTGTTATCATCATTATAATGATCAT